>QFEL01003650.1:0-11675 GCA_003316195.1 Neoboletus brunneissimus
AAAAGGACGGACACCACCCGATTGCGTATATTTCTAGTCAAATACAATGCACTTGGGATCTGCTAGGGTCCATGAAAGTATACTTACCTGTTGGATGCCTGCGATGTGTCTCGTGATGTACTCCACTGTCACTGGATCTTCCACCGTTAGCCGATGGCTTTGACATTCTATCCGTGCCTTGTCGATTAGGACACGACCGTCCGCAGTGAGACCTTGGGAAGGCGTGAGTCCAAAGTAATCGATCGTGGACGGAATGTGATACCAGCAAATGCCAAGCAGATATGGTCGTCAAGCATCACGACCTTGCGGACTGTGCGAGGGTCCTGAAGCTGAAGCACAGATTTCTTCTCGACGCCCAGTACTACAATATCCTTGCCTCGTACGCCGACCTAGCAATAAGAGTAAAACATGGTCACTCGGAAATACGCGACAGACAATTACCGCACATGTCCCCTTTCGAACGGCTTCAAGTGCATACTCGACCTGCATACACCTCATGAGATGGAGGATCGAGGATGACGCGTCTGGACACTACCTGGAACAAGTGGCCGTCGGGAGAGAAGACGGTGAGTGCTACAGTACAAGATCAGTGTTTAACTCGAAGAAGAGAAGTGATGCTCACCGCGATCATAGGACCTGGACATTGGTGAAGCTTTGAAGATTAGTTGTATGTATGGACGCGCGTCCACAGCTGGCGTATCCTCCGAGCTCCTTATGTAAGCCACTCTTCATCGACACTGCCACCACCGTGTACCACGAACTGACAGCCAGTGACAGGCCATGTCGGACGACGAAATAGAAATAGTAGAGAAGAATATCATAGACGCAAGGTAACCAATCACACTCGTCTCCAACCTGCACGTTCTTATTGATGCACTTTGCAAGCGTTTTAAATTCTGGAATAAACGATATCTGCCAACTCTGCCCTGCCAACCTACATGGTCTGAGCGCTGCTGAACGAGACGGCCATTACGAGCAACACAACACTGGCCGGACAACTGGTGCGGTTTAGGTAGTTCCTTTACCTGTATCTCCGAGCCCGACGTGTCTGCAGCCCAGCCAGCACGGGCCAGACGTGGAAGACCAAAACCCGGCCCCGTGATTACCTACCGGCAAGACAAGACACCGATGAAATCCAGGAAGAGCGTGGAGGATGTTTTCTGGTATCCTACGCAGGCCAAGGCGCCACCTGACAACTACACACCCGGTAAGGCGCCTTCGAGGTTAGGATTAGCACCTGATGATTGTCAGGAGTACTCTCAATTTTGAAAGAAGCACTGAAGAAATCCTGCATAAAAGGTGCCACTCAACGTGCTGTTCTATGCTACGAGCGGACACCTCATATTTACCGTGAACTTTTTGATTCCGCCTGGGGCTGCGGGTACGTGAGTTCACCTAACATTGGAAATGAGAGATCTGGGTTGACTAGTTTGGTCACCATGTCATTAGATATCGCAACTTTCTGATAACATGTGCCGCTCTCATGGACCAGCAATTCCAGTCTGTCTACTCTGCTCACCTCAGTTCTCCGTCGCTCCCTGGTGTACGAAATCTACAACACTGGATAGAAGTCGCGTGGAAAGAAGGTAGCATCACCTTAGTGTTAATACAAGTCAAAAATTTTGGTGCTGACACAGTTTGGCAGGCTATGATGATATCGGTGCCCGTGACTTCGATCATAAACTGGTAAATACCAAGAAGAAACTCGGGACTGGAGGTAATGTGTAGTGAACATAAGTAGACGTCAGCTCCTAACCCAGACCACCAGACCTCTACGTCGCCTTCACGTCTCGCAAAATCCCGTAAGATTCGTGATAACTTGTGGGTGGCATGGAATAACAAAGGAAAATTGGCTTAGCTGCATGCTTGTGGATTTTGACCTCAGGAATTCCCGCAAAGGTTTACCGTTTCATCTTGTGAAGACGTACCACTCATCTCGATCCCACAGGATTTGATACGCTAACAGAGTGGGTTGTTGGTTACTTCACCGAAAAGCCCGAGGGGGACATCAACAAGATACTTCGTACTGCGTCGCCTGTTGTGGCCACCAGTAAAATGCCTGTTATAATGCAGTATGACGGTCATTCCGTAACAATCGTGGGTTATGAGCTCGGGAAAAATGGCAAGTACAACCTCCTTGTACTTGATCCTTCAAGGTGACGTTTCGCCAACGTGAACATTCGTAGGACGTTGAGAGCTGATATAAACGAATAGCAAAATCCCTGGGGACATTCGTCAGGCTGCTCTCAACGTGTCACCCAGTGCGGATTTGGCGTCGTCATCATCCGTCTCGCTAGGTAAAAGCAAACGCCGTGAACGATCGAAGTCCCCTGCTTCCAAGAAGCGATCACGTACGGACGAGGATCCCGGCGACGGGGTTGTCAGCATACCCGACTCAGATGACGAGAAGACGGATGATACACGTCGAGCTGTGGCCCTCAAGTCCACCCTCGATCCAGATGCAGTCATCAAAGCATTCAAGCTGAAGGGATACAAGTTAGTTCACTTTTGGCCACATGACCTACCATTTAATCCGAGCACTGTTTCAGGAAGAAGGAAGAGTACCAACTTCTTTACTTTACCATGGGTGACCCACTCTCAGACCAGGAGCAAAACGATCGCAAAATCGTTTTCAGTGTCGCTGAGTGTTAGTTCAATCTCGCTATATATCCTCGGGATTCATCTGCCACATATGTGGATTAATACCATTCGCCTCGCGAAGAGGGACGGTACACATAGACCGACTGACTACCATGAATCTGAATCTATATCTTCATATGGAAGCCACGACACTCTGAGGCGCTCCAGGTGTAATATCGGATTGAGAAGTTCCCGAGAGCGGAGGTAGGAACAACGCAGTGACCGCCGACCTCACAGCCCTGTCCCAGGCTTCGTGTACGCGGTATCCCCCTGCCCTCATGATGCCTTCCGGGTCCTCTCGTACCGCTTCACTGTAGACGTCCTCGTAGTTGTCCCGTAGGGTATACACATCCTCGTACGCATACCAATCGTCTTGCAAGGGGACATGTGGCACATCGGGGATGGTGGTGCTCTGCGCCGCACGTGAGCGTAGGAGTTGTGCACTGCTCTTGGCCAAAGTAGTGGCAGCAGTGCGAGCAGATAACCGCTTGTTTGCCTCTGCTCGGGATTTTGCGATAACCTTGGTAGCATCTTTGGTACTCGTCTCTAGTCGATCAATGATTTCTCGTCGGTCTTTTTCCTTCTCCTCGCGTTCTAATTCTTCCTCCTTGCGGGCTTCGAGCGCGCGTTGTTCTCTTTCTAACCGATCTTGTTCTTCCTGTTCTTTTAAAGCTTGGACGTACTGTTCGTCTCGTCGCAGGTTGAGTTCGATCAATGCCGCATTCTCTTTGCGATATCTCTCTATCCTAGCCTCGGTCTCCGACACATCAATATCGTTAATGAGATTGAATGCTACATTAAAGTTGAATGAAATTCAGCAACAACCTAATATATGTGCACATACTTATATCCTCGACTTCTTCGAGATAATCATTGTACGACCGAAGGTCGGGGAAATCTTCGCGGCGCTTGTTAAAGCTGGAAGGGACACCATTGGGGCGGTTGTAACCTGTAAGACGAATTAACTTACTCTTTGGCTATACGCCTCCGTACTGCGACTTCCTTTTCGACTGTGAGGTCCTCGAACGTTTGCGGGGCAAATGCTAGCTTTCGGAGGATCTTCTGACATAGCGGGCATGGAGCAGGTCCGAGCGTGAACAGCCGATCGATACACGATTCACACCTAGGTGCGCAGTTGAGTCATGGAAACCAAGTGTACGTGGTATAAGTACATCTTGTGATAACACGCGCTTACGAGCAATCGCAACTTTGGGTTGAGATATCGGTCGGATTTGCATACAGGACATTGGTCGTCCATAGACTGCCGTGGCTCCTGTCAACCGAAACAGGCAGAAGAATGAGGCGTGCGCAGGACTCACGAAATATTCGGACGTTCTGCCAGATGCATCCTTGACACCACCACCAAATATCGTCGTGGAGGTACTCTGGACCTGAGGGGTGTTGGGCCGAGTTGAATGAGCGTTTGTTGCGGTGCTGCCGCCCTTGCGCACAGTAGTGCCCTTGAGCCATCCTCCAGCGTTGCTCGCGCGAGACATGGCAGTAGAGGGTAAAGCGAGGAGCAGCTTATATAAACCTGGACGAGCGACGGATATGACGCGGTATACAGCCTCGAGGCTCGACGTGTGTTGGTTTAATTAAAATGATTAGGAATGCATTTATGACCCAGGAACACCTCCAGTCGAACCCGACTCCTCGGTCATGCCAAGCGAGAATGTCCAAACTCGACTCCTGAGGTTTCACCTGCTTTCACTCGCTTTCGTCGCCGTATTCTCAACCTGGGCGAACTCCAAGCCCGCTGAGAACGTGACAAACATCTGGCGCCGAACAATCGCCCTCGGCGGCTAAAGAGTGCCTCGTGATCTGGGTATTCCCAGTTCGAGCGAGCTTCTGAAGCAACCAACGCTGGGCGGGCCCGTCGGCGGAACTACCAGTCTACTGAGCTCAAAAGCCAACCGTCGCCTGCCTGCCACGCCCTGAAACAGGCCCTATCTGTGCGTTCCATCTACCCTCATATATCAACTCGATTAACACCCCGTTAGCTGTATCAATATATCACTAGTCATAACACACATTCGATTCCTCCAATCCTTTTCGACAAACTCTGAATCACTCCTGCGGTTTCTCTTCTCTTCTTTCCTGTCTGTCGATCGTCATTCCGAGTTCACCTAGAATTTCACACCCCAAATCGATTCACCCATCAAATAATGGATCATTTTCACGCGCCCACACCCCAGTCTGCCACACTGGTCCCGTCGGGAATGGCACCATACTGTCGCCAATCTGTACCTATGGTCTACGAAGTGCTCATGACCCCTCCTGTGTCTCCCAGTCCTAGCGAGGATGGAGCAGATGCTGCCTCGGTCGGTGTCATGACGGTACGCCAGCAACAGGAATTGTTTCCGGAGAAACCGTCAAGTCAGGATCTCCAGTCACACCTGCACCAAGCGTCTGTCTTGCAGACAGCCTACCCCCACCGGCAAGCTCCCAACCCTCAGCGGCCTCTCACTCCACCTCCTCAACCTGCTCGTTCCCTCGAAAATGAGGAGGTCCACGTTGAAAAACCTGGCGTTTTAAAATTAACCGACTTTGAAGTGAGAGGGGCTTTAGGTAGTGTTTCATCGTTGTTTCTTGGTTCACGCGTTACTCATTATTTTCTCTAGGTACAGGAACATTTGGTCGCGTTCTCTTAGTTCGTCTCAAGTCAGCAACTCCCGGATCTCAGAACATCTTTGCCATGAAGGTTCTTCGAAAAGCCGAAATTGTTCGCCTCCGCCAAGTCGAACACGTTAATGCTGAGCGTTACATTCTGTCGCGGGTCCGGCACCCGTTTGTCGTAGACCTCTTTGCGACTTTCCAGGACAGCTTGAACATCTACATGCTGATGTCCTATGTTCCTGGTGGTGAACTCTTCACTCACCTTCGCAGGGCCCAGAAGTTCACCCCCGATGTCACACGATTCTATTTGGCTAACATAATCCTTGCTCTAAAATACCTGCACTCCTTCAACATCATATACCGTGACCTCAAACCCGAAAACCTCCTTCTGGATTCGCGCGGTTATCTTCGTTTGACAGATTTTGGATTTGCCAAAATAGTTGACGATCGCACGTGGACCTTATGTGGTACACCAGAGTACCTAGCCCCAGAAATTATCCAGTCCGAGGGACATGGGAAGGCTGCGGACTGGTGGGCGTGCGGAATTTTATGTTACGAAATGCTCGTTGGATACCCTCCATTCTTCCATGAGACTGCATACGGCATCTACGAGAAGATTTTGAGAGGAGCCATCCACTGGCCACCCACCATGGATCGGCTTTCCAAAGAGCTCATCAAGGCATTTTTACACCCAGATCGTACCAAGCGTCTCGGGAACATGATCGGTGGTCCGCAAGATGTCCTTGATCATCCGTGGTTCCGTGGTGTGGACTGGGATGCATTAGAACGCTGTGAAATCAAGGTGATGATTTTTCCCCCGTGGATATGATCAACTGATGAATAACATTCGCTTTCCAGGCTCCAATCGTCCCCCATACTACTTCCCTTGACGACACCCGTCACTTCCTTCATCTTCCCCTCCCACCCTTGGAAGACATGCCTGGACTTGTCATGGAGGAAAGCCCTCCCCCCATTCATCAAAGATTTGAACCAACTATATATCAGTTCCTTGAATTCTAATATTTCTCCCTCCCGTAACCACCGTTTCTTGCGAGGGTTGGCCTATAGCATATCTCGTTTGGCTCTGCTCGTGTGTCCCTGTCTGACTTGACCGTTTGTGAACGACTTGGACTCATATACCCCCCTTTCTATTTTTTCGTTTTTATCTTCGCCTCTGCCATGTAGCTTTGATCTGGAGTATGCTGTATCCTTCGTCTTGTGACTCAGACCCGAGATTCTTCTCTCAGCGATGTAGAATGATCTGGCAACCATTGTATATTATCCCTGTAATTAGAATTCCACTGTTCTGTTCGTTCGGGCCAAGGGACAAAAAATATGCAGTTTCCGGCGTCTGCCTTAGCACCGTCATTACATAACTTCCAAAGCCGTTGGACAACATTGCCAAACAAACGCTCTCCAGTACGTCCCGAAAAGGCAATCGATTGAAATTTCTACGATTGGCACATATGGCGCGTAGGCGGAAGAATCGGACGCATCTCAAGAATGCAGGTGCAGGCTTACAGGCACAGGACAACGTACCAAAGTCCTTTATCATCAAGCATGGACAGGTTGGCTCTTCTCTAAGCCAGCTAGTCCGCGACCTGCGAAAAGCTATGGAGCCAAATACTGCAACCCGACTAAGAGTTCGTACAGTCTTTCGCGGGCTTTTTTGGAATATGCATGCTTGACATTCGATCCTCCAGGAACGCAAACGCAACAAGCTAAAAGACTTCCTAACGATGGCCCCAGCTCTCAAAGTATCTCATCTTATGGCAATCACGCTGACCGACGTCGCTCCATCCCTTCGCATTGCTCGCTTGCCAACTGGGCCAACGTTTAGTTTCCGAATTGAGCGATACAGCCTGAAAAAAGACTTGCTGAAAGCGTCCCGTTCATCACGAAGCCAAGGTTTAGAGTATCTGACCGCACCACTGGTTCGTTACAACATCTCTTTGCACCTCTATTTGTTTATTCATTTTCCTGATCCATCTGGTTTCATAGCTTGTACTCGCCTCTTTTCCTCCGCCCTCGTCAAATACGCCCCCTCATCTACCCCTTCTAATGAAGGCATTCCAGTCCATGTTTCCCCCACTTGCACCAAATTCGATGTCTCTTTCGGGAGCGCGTCGTATCGTCCTTATCGCCTACAACGCAGACCGAGGTACTATCGAGTTTCGACACTACTTGATCACTGTAAAACCCTACGGTGTGTCCAAACGCGTTCGGCGAGTTCTCGAAGGGAGTAAAAAGTCCACGAGTACTTCTATGACTGGTGTTCTCGATCTTGGAAACGAGAAGGACGTCGCGGATTTCCTTCTCAGGAAACGAGGAGAACCGGGACCTGTCAGCGAAGGAGGATACGAGTCAGCTGCCTCCTCTGCATCAAGTGCCGCAGGAGATGATGCAGATGCAGTCTCACTAGCGGATGATTATGTGGGGAGAAACAACAAGAAAGGGCAGAAAAAAGCGGTGAAGTTAGACGAAGTCGGGCCCAGAATGGAGCTTAGGCTTGTGAAGATAACGGAAGGAGTCCCTGGAAAAGAGGGTGCAGTTATGTACCACGAATTCGGTAAGCGCCTTGTGCGTGATCATCGAATTGATTTTAACGACCTTCATAGTCAAAAAATCGAGAGCGGAGGTCGCTGCGCTTAAATCGTCACATGCGGCAAAGGAAAGGCTGAGGAAACAGCGAAGGGAGGAGCAGGAAGAGAATGTGCGGCGAAAAAAGGAAGCACAACAAAGGGGATCGAAAGCCCTGCCTGAAGAGGCTTCCGATCATCGAGCGGATGGGAGTGGAGATGAAGAGGAATATGAAGAGGATGATGTTGGGTGGGACGAGGAGGAAGAGATCAGCGATGTGAATGATGACAGTTCCACCGATTCTGAGCAGGAAAGCGAGTTTGTGCAACCACCACTGAAGAAGACCAAAGTTCCAGTGAAACGGTGATATGTTGTACTAATGTATTACCATGTTCTCACTTCTCAGGGGTTGAATGTGATGGATATACGATATTCTAAATAAATTAGGAGGGGGGAGCGAGACCGCTCTCTCGAGCGTTAGGACCAAATAAACCACCGAATACACTCTCTAGTCTCATTTTCACCCCTTCCCAATCATCTAAGGCGGGTCGTACGTCAAGATAAAAGGAAGCACTTGAAGAATCAGAGGCGCGTCCGGTATAAAAGTCAATAACATAGCGGATCTTGGTGCCGCAGCGATCCACGGTCCAGTCATGGCGATCAAAGGGTGCTGAATAGCTGGGAGACAAACGGAAATCCCATTAGGCCACTGTCAGGAATCTGAAAGGACGCCTACCCAAGGAACGTCATCAACCTCGCTTTGGGGCTCATGTCGTTTGGCCTCCCCCTAAAGTTCACGAGCTTGATACCACCACACCTTTCTCCACCCCTGCCAGCTTCCCATTTCAGAACCTCTGACCAAGCGCGCTCATTCACAGCATTGTGTATAGGTACAATGGTCCTCATGTCCGAAGCTTGGGGGTTATGATTCTTCCGAGCCATGGCCGCGAAGAACTGGGCCTCGGAAGGATACACCCATTTAGAGTCGGATGTTCGCGGGATCGATGAGACCTCGCGATCTGTGGACAACGAAGACTGGTTCGACTGCGACGAGCTCTTCGCCGAGAATAGAGAGGACCAAGTGGACCGCGTGCTTGGTCCTGCCGGGCAACTGTCTCCCGAGTGTTGACCATGGTCCACCGGGCATTTGTCAGACATCGCTGCTTGCAGATGAAAGGGTGTCTTCTAAAGATTATGTCATCCTGTTTTAAGTACCGGATCACATTTGGCAAGACCGGAATGATCCCTCACGCTGATTTTAATCCAAGTCTCTCACTGATGCTGGTTGGTTGACATTTGGGGTTCAGGTGCGGAGCAGGAATACCCCACGCCATCCAGTTGTCCTCTCTCGACTTTGCGTTCACAATGCCCTCTTCAGAACCCGTCTTCTCGACCCCCTTGACCAGGTTGTTCAAGATCAACCATCCCGTCATGCTAGCAGGCATGTAAAGGGAATGTTTCTCGCTACATGTGGTCCTTGACGAACGTGGCAGGAATGAACGTTGCTGCTGGCCCAAAGTTGGCAGCGACTGTAACCAACTCCGGAGGCATTGGCGTCATTGGCGGCCTTCACCAAACCCCCAAGGTACTTCAGCGCTCCATCGACGAATTAAAGTCGTACCTCGAAGACAAGGATGCCCCTTTCGGCGTTGATCTGCTTCTGCCTCAGATAGGCGGAAATGCCAGGAAAACTAACGTATGCCCAGGTGCACCGCATCATCCGTGCATGACCCATTTATCTTGCTTTCGCAGTATGATTATACAAATGGACAGCTCGACGAGCTCCTTGACGTCATCGTCGACAGCAGGGCGGCCTTGTTCGTCAGCGCAGTCGGAGTACCTCCCAAAGCTGCAGTGGATAAGCTACATGCAGCCGGTATACCTGTAATGAAGCAAGTCCCTTCTTCTAGCAGTGAACCCGGTACTAACAATTCTGCAAATGTAGCATGGTTGGGCACCCAAAGGTGCGTTAGTGGTATACACCATCCTGTGTGGTTCTCACGTCTTCGGTAGCATGTCAGTAAAGCACTCGCCCAAGGTCTGTTCGTTTATTCATTATTCGAAACACTCGAGATGACGTCTCATTTCCCAGGCGTCGACATCATTTGTGCGCAAGGTGGTGAAGGCGGAGGTCATACAGGAGAAATCCCATTCTCCATCCTCATTCCTGCTGTCGTTGATTTATGCAAAAGTGCCAGGAGTCCATTGACAGGCGAGCCTATCATTATTGTCGCCGCTGGAGGCATTGCAGATGGCCGCGGCCTCGCAGCGGCTCTTTCGTGAGTGTCTTCCGTATCACATTCGGCCTAGTTTATCCCAAGTTATTAAGGTACGGAGCAGATGGTGTTTGGGTCGGAACACGCTTTGTTGCCAGCGAGGAAGCTGGAGCTCCTCCGAAGCACAAAGAACTTGTGCTCACGGCCGGATATGATGATATCGTTCGAACTCTTATCTTCTCTGGTCGACCGATGAATGTCCGAAATACACCTTATGTTACCGAATGGGAGTCTCAGCGGCAACAAGAAATGGCAACGCTCGTATCCCAAGGGAGAATACCTCACGAAGTTGATTTAGAGAAGCACCCAGAAAGGTCCCTTGAGGGACGGAGGTGTAAGATGGTGATGTGCTCTTTCATCTTGTCTTTCTAATTGTATTTCCATTAGGGTTGATGGGGAAGGTCGCCGGATCTATCAATGTTAGTTTTCTTGCGTCTGTCTGTCTCGTTGGCTCACGCTAACACCAACTCCGTCTCATCGCAGGAAATCAAACCTGCGAAGTCGATGTACGAGAGAGTTACTTCAAGCATCTGTATTTGCAAATACTGACGACATGACCATTTAGTGTCGACGAGATGCTTTCGCAAGCGGTCTCAAGTCTGAAAGCCGCGTCGAATCTAATGGTTTCAAAAACCAAACTATGAATGTCCATCCCTCGGACCGTCCGTCACATTTGTGCATTGTGTCCGTATATACTACTCCTAACCCTTAGGGTGTGAACGAGACAAAGAGGTCTGAAATGGTGCCTTCTTTACCTTGGGAAGCACATCATCAAGGTTCTACTTGGTGTCGCGTGATCTCTTTTAATTTGGATGCCTACTATTTTAACTATCAACATGGACTGCGGATTGCGGCTGACGCGCTGACGTTTATGTTGTATTGCCTCGTGGGATCGGTCCTTCCAGCCCTTGTTGTACACAATGGTCACTGTCGTCCAGCTTGATCTCGTCGCAGCCGTTGTAGCCGCAGGAATCTTAACAGTTATACTCGCTGGAAATTCAAAGCAGCGCTTAATCAGCCATTATCAACGGCTCCGAAATGGATGGGCCTCTGGCAGGCAGAAGAAGCTCCCCGACTACTCGAAACTCACGGGATTTCCTTCTCCCAAAGCAATTCATAAATTCGACATCGACAGCGCGAAGCCCCGTCCGTACAGACCATTCCGATGGGAATATCATCAGACCATGTGTCAGTTCTCCCGTCCACAGAACACACGATTTGTCCAAAACTGACTCCCTGAAGCTCTCAAGAGGCTCGAGCCCGACTGGTGGATCGAGCTCGAATCTACTTATCGGGAGCGCATCCATCAGCGGAAGAAACTCTACGTAGAGCATGGCAAACTGGTAATCGACGAACTCCCGGGAAGTCAGGAAGCATCAATGGAGTGCATGGAGATGGTTATTCAATACGTTTGTCAGAGATACCCCAACCAGTTCCACTATGATGATTGCACGGGCGTGTTCTCTAACAACATACTCGGAATCAAGGCCGACACCACCACTGTTCATCCACTCGTGTTTCTCCTCGAACATGTTCCAGAGGACTTCCTAATCACGCAGGAAG
>QFEL01003693.1:0-15853 GCA_003316195.1 Neoboletus brunneissimus
TTTCTGATAGTAGGAGAAAGCTTGCAAGAACATTCTAATTCAATGTTTTCCTTGTCTTGGTTGATTCTATTAATGGCCCTTGTCATAGCAAATTCTCCCAGATCATTTTTGGACTAGATTTTATAAACAAAAAGGCCAGATTCATTAAAAATAAGCATATTGGCTCTAAAAGAAACAAAAATGGGTTTTATGGTAAAGCAGGGTTAATATATGCCATTTATATCACCTAGGATTATGTGATTTACATAATAAGACAAGGCTAGGGTATAGCATCCATCAGAAGCTGTCAAATCCTTATGTTATTTACTAAATAATAACTAGTAACATCAGGGTCAAATAAATGTCCCAATGACATGTCATTTTGAAATGCTTATATCTCAGTGCCATGGCAACCAAATCACATGACCAAGAGCTCATCTTCAAGGCAAGGGTTAGGGCTATTGATGACCCTGCAAGGATTAGAGCTAATATATTCTGGTTTTCTTGTAAATGTCAAGTCTTTCCAAAATGGCCCAACATTGGGACACTTATTTGAGCCACTGTATATACATCCTCCAGTGCATCCTCACCCAGGACTTGACCTCTGACCTCCGGACTTTGACCTCCGTACATAGCTTCCATATATATCTTAGTTCTGCTTCCTAGATACCTCCGACCAGTGTTCGCTTATCAAACACAGCTCTGGCTATGTACATCCTGGCTTTGGCATTCTGATTCTCTGTCTTACTCATTCTTTACTAACTCCTTACTAATCTGCCCAATCTCTGTACTATATAAAGTGTACAATTCTGTAGTAAATAGTTAGCTTGAATATTGACTTTGATACAGACTCCAAACCCTCCAAGTCTTATCATCATCTCCTACCTCCTCTCAGCTCCAAAATCTGAGGCAACCATGATCAGTAAGGGCGCACCACATAAGGTGAAGCCAATGCCTCAACCCCTCCGAAACTCCAGAACATCGGAGTTACCCCCAGGAGTCCGGCATGGTCTTAACAGTAACACAGACAATGAAGGAGTCACCCTTCTTCCCCCCTCTCTCTTTGTCCACCTCATTGATATGGCCTTGTCCAACTAAATTAAATTTGCCTCCAATGATGATCCCTATGCCCTCCAAGTGCTCCAATCCCTCTTGCAGGAAACTCCTGCCTTTCTCCATTCCTGCACCTCCCCCTGACAGTTGCTCGAAGGAGTTCTCATTTACAATGGATGCATCTATGTCCCTGCCAACCAAATCCTCTGCTGCTCCATCCTCCAATGATGCTGTAACCATGCCTCCACCAGCCACCCAGGGTATTTTAAAACTCACCAACTTGTTGCCTCTAAATTCTGGTGGCCTAGTCTTGCCTCCTATGTTCATCACTACATTGAAGGCTGTGTGACATGCCAGCAAAACAAATTCAACACCCATTCAACCATTCCCCTGCTCACCCCCATCCACTCCACCTATATTCACCCCTTTCAACAGATCTCCTACAACCTCATTACCAACCTTCCTTTATCCAGGGGCTTTGACTCTCTTCTGGTCATGGTCAACCATGGGCTTACTAAGGGGGTGATTCTATGCTCTATCAACAAAACTGTGACAGTGAAAGGCATAGCCATTCTTTTTTTCATCTCTGTCTACAAACACTTTAGCCTTTTTGACAAGGTCATCTCTGATTGGGGGCCTTAATTCACCTTGACATTTGCCAGAGAGCTCAGCAAGCTCCTCAACTATAACCTTGCCTTCTTCAACACCTGCCACCCCCAAACTGATGGGAAAACGGAGCATGTCAACCAGGAGATTGAGACCTACCTTTGAATCTTTTGTGAAGCCCACCCTACAACCTGGACTGACTTGATTGCCAATGCTAAATTTGCACATAACAATTGCCCCCATTCTGTCACAAATCAATCTCAGTTCTACCTCATAATAGGCTATGAACCCTGTGCCCTATCATTGGTCATCTCTGAGATGTCCCTATCTGCAGTTGCCTCCCACATCAAAAACTTGATAGCTGCCTACAACAAGGCCCTAGTGGCCCATAAACTCACATGCCAAGTAATGATGTCACACAACCAGAGGAAGTTTAAATCTTTCAAGAAGGGAGATAAGGTTTGGCTTGAAGCCTACAATTTGAAATAATCAGTCATCAATCCCAAATTTGCACCTAAATGGGAAGGACCCTTCATCATTACTGAAACCCTCTTCCCTATTGTCTACTGACTTCACATCCCCTCAATCTGGAAGATACACTCCATCTTCCATGTTTTCCTATTAATCCCATACAAGGAAAATGTTACAATCCACCTATACACCTACTCTGTTTCTTCCACTTCATTCCCACTGTTACTTGACTTATTCCTTGTCTCGACCTATGCCTTCCCAGTTGTGACTCAGCTTACTTCTGTGATTCATCACTGGTCTCAGTTGGTGCCTTTTCATTTTAGAAACACTAAATATACACAGCCTAGCCCAGGTTCATTTCCAAACCTTTCCCCTCTACCCTGGGCAGCACCCCTTTCATCTCCGCCTTTCTTCTCTGAGTACTGCTTCTGTTCCATTCCATTTCATGCCCTTGCTGTAGTACCCCTGCTTGAACACTATGTGCATCCTCTCCCCTTCACCCTCAACTTGCCTATCCCAGTGTGGTCTGTGCACCGTAGGGTACTCTGTTTAACCCTTGATCTTGTAGCCCTGTACTTTAGCTTAGCTTCCCAAATCTTACCTTTGAAAGCTCACCCTCGTGCGATCTCCCTTCATCAGTTACTAGATCAGCTAGGGTTCTCATTAGCTTTATACTTGACAACAAGGCCCTCAGACCTGAGTTGATTGAGGCTTTGGATCTTTGATCCTGACCTCCTACTGCATCCCCTTGCCTTTGCCTTTGCCTTTGCCCTTGCCATCACCCCTCAGTCCAAAGCTTTTCCCTTTCAGGGCTACAGTCACCTACTCCTTAGTCAAATCATAACAAAAGCTAAGCTCTTTCCACCATGGTTACTATCATCATAAACTGCCCACCATTTTCTATCCATCCAATGACTTCAGGTGGCGCACCACCTACACAGACTCCCTAAATGACACTGAGAAAAACCCGTACTCAGAAGAGGAGGAAGAACAATCCACTGACCTTGATGTTTCCATCCCTGATGAAGAAGAGGAACACTCTAGCCTCTATCTAAGCCACTAACTCTCCACTTAACTCTCCTTTCCTCAAGAACCCACCCCACCTTCCCCTACTCCAATTGCTGTTATAGTTCAACCAGGGGGGTGGGCGACCGTAGACCCGAAAGATAGAAGCTCTAGCTAAGAAGGACAAGAATGGAGGCAAGGGCGGAACACAAGTGATACCCAAGGGTGGAGATGCAGGTGGGGGTGAGGATCTAAGTTCCAAAGCCCCAGTCAACTCAAGTCTAAAGCCTTGTTGTCAAGTACGAAGAATGTGAAGGGCTAAGCTGGTCCAGTGACAGGTGAAGACAGATCGTGCAAGGATGAGCTTCAAGGAATAGATTCAGGAAGCTAAGCTAGGGTATAGTCATACTAACTAGCAGTTTAAATATGATACCCTACTATGCACAGACCAAGTCAGAAATGGTAAATATAGGGCAAAGGGGAGGAGGTGCACATGATGTCCGAGCAGGGGTACTACAGCAAGGGCACGAAATGGAACGGAATGGGAGCAATAGCTGGAAATGAAGACCAGAGATGAAAGGGGTGCTGCCTGGGGCAGAGGGGAAGGGTTCAGAAAAGAACCCGGGCTAGGCTGTGTAAGTTTAAAGTGTAAAATGAAAAGACACCGACTGAGACCAGTGACGAGTCACAGTAGGATGACTCACAATATGGTGAGTCACGAACGAAAGAGGCATAGATGAGAGAAGTGTAGTGCAAAGTAGAGGAAAAGAGTAAGGGTATGAATGGATTGTAACAATCGCCACCCAGCCTGTCTTTTCCCTCCCCACCCCCTCTTCACATCACCCACCATCCATCGCTCAACCCCCCATTCCCACCCCATTCCCTACCATGTACTTGTCCAAACCTGTCAAACTTCGCATTGGAGCCCTTGAGGCATTTGATGGAGACTATAAGAAATCCCAAGCCTGGCTAGACACCATCCAATTCTACCTCCTTGTCAATGCTGATGTCTACAACTCTGAAGACAAGAAAGTCATGTTCACCCTTTCATACATGACTGAAGGAACTGCCAAGACCTGGGCGGAGGCCTTCTGAAAGCAAGCCATTACCCCCACAGTTGTAACCTTTGGAACCTTTGCTGCCTTTGCCAAAAAATTCTACAAAGCCTTCCATCACCAGGACACCATTGGGAACACCATCACATGGCTCTCCACCACCCAGATGACCCAGAAATGGGATAGGATCTTTGAACCCCCCCTTGCCACCTGTATTGCCAAATTCCAAGGACAAGTCCAGAGAGCCAGCATCACCAACAACAATGTCCTCATTGGATACTTCACTGCAAGGATCCCCACATCCATGATGAGGTGCATTATGACTCTTGACACAGTCTCCACCACCATTGCTGAGTGGTACTCCAAGGCTGTTCACTTCCAAACCCAGTGGAAATGAGCTGATGAGATCACCAAAAGAAACCAACAACCCTACCGCCAAACCTATCAGTCCTTCACCTCCTCCGTCCCCAAAAAAGACCTCAACGCAATGGACACCTTAGCCATTAAAGTCAAGAAGATGATGCCAGCCATTAGAAAGCAATACATGGAAAAGAAGCTATGCTTCCATTGCTGAAAGCCCAGCCATATGTCCTCCTGCTGCCCCCACTTTGCCTTCCCTTGTAAGCAGGTAAATGCTGTTGCTGAAGAAACTAAAGACAAGGGGAAAGGAAAGAAAAAGAACAAGGTTTCCAATCTGATTAACTGTGAGGATGACAAAGAAGACACTCCAGCTGTATGCTGGGTTCACTACACCTCTCTGGGTTTTTAAACAGGAAAGCAGCTTCAATGCCTCCTTTCCCTACTCCCTCTTGTGCCTCTGTACTAGTATGAGATATTTGTAAGAAAATGCAGATCTCTGTTCAAGTCATTGTACCCTTGCACACCCTGAAAGCCATCAAAATCCAAGCCCCCATTGACAACAGTACAGACATCCCCTGCATTGACTGGGATTTCGTCCACAAGAATTACTTTCCCATCAAACGCCTCAAGGAACCCATCCCTGTCCAAAACATTGATGCCTCCTACAACAAAGATGGGGTAATCAAGTTCACTACCAACCTCTTTGTCAATATTGAAGGTATCACTCAATGAGTAACCTTTCATGTCATGAACTGCGGACACGAAAACCTTATCCTCAGCCTCCCCTGGCTTTGCTCAGCCAACCCAACCATTGACTGGGCCACCCCCAGTATTTGCCTTAATGAAACCATTGACCAGTCTGAAGAGCTCTTTCTTGCCCAAGTAACAGATATCCATCATCATGACTCCAAGTTCCATCGCCTGGAATCTCCTCACCTTCACAAGCACATCCATACCATGTCTTCAGAGAATGCTCACCTCTATTCCTACCTCGACCACTTGTCTGAAAATGATTGGATTCGAGCCACCTATACTGAATACACTGTCAACTGCATTCTCAAATGTGGCTTTCACTTCATCTCCAGAGACTCCCGCCTGGTCCAAAAACTGACCATCGCAATGAACCTTGCCATAGCCACAGAAGTGGCAAAGAAACCTGTCATCCTTCCCCTAGAATACTCCCAGTTTGCATCCGTCTTTGATGAAGAAGCCACAGCTATGCCACCATTCCGCCCCTACAATTACGAGATTAACCTTGATGAGTCCTTTGTTCCAAAGATTGCTAAAGCATATCCCCTTGCTTTTGAAGAACAGCTCATGGCAGAAGCATTCCTGGATGAGAACCTCAAGACAGGGGGATCTGCCCCTCAAACTCCCCCCAAGCTTCTCCCTTCTTCTTCATAAAGAAAAAGGATGGTATCCTTCACCCCTGCAAAGACTATTGATACCTTAACAAACATATGATCCAAGATGCTTATCCCCTTCCATTAATATCCAACCTCATCAATAAACTCCACACCTCTCACCTCTATACCAAGTTCAATGTACAATGGGGCTACAACAATGTCCAAATCAAAGATGGACATTAATGGAAGAGTGTCTTCATCACCCACAAATGCCTTTTTGAACCGACAGTCATGTTCTTTGGAATGACCAACTCCTCCACCACATTCCAGAGATTTATGAACAATTTGTTCTCCAACATGATCACGGAAGAATGGCTAGTCATATACATGAATGACCTCCTCATCTTTTCCCCTGATGCGAAGACTCATGAGAAATGCACTAAGTGCATCCTCCAATGCATGACTGAACTTAATCTCCACCTCAAGCTCAAGAAGTGCACTTTTACTGCCAAGGAAGTCGAATACCTCAGAATAATCATCCATCCAGACCAACTTGCCATGGACCCAGTTAAACTGGAAGGTATCTCTGCCTGGCCACAACCCACCAATGTCAAAGGGGTCTGCTCCTTTCTCAGCTTCACCAACTTCTATTGGCAGTTCATCCCCAACTACTCCAACGTCGTCCATCTCCTCATCAATCTCACCAAAAAGATGACCAAATGGGATTGGTCCCCCTCTTGCAAATCAGCCTTCCAACAGCTGAAACAATTGTTTCTTGAAAAACCAATCCTTTACCTTCCTGACCTTGCTGCCCCTTTCATCATTGCTACTGATGCATCCAAATATGCCTCAGGGGTTATCCTCCTCCAAACCAATGCCAATGGTGATTGGCATTCTTGTTCCTACCTCTCCCAGTCTTTCATTCCAGCTGAATGAAATTATGACATTTATGACCAGGAACTCCTCGCTGTCATTTGCACCCTTAAGGCCTGGCGCCATTACCTTCATGGATCCCCCTTCCTGGTCCAAGTCTTTACTGACCATAAAAACCTCACCTACTTTCATTTTTCCCAAACCCTTAATCGTCACCAAGCCCACTGGCTTTTCAACCTCACCAACTTTGATCTTAAAATTGTCCACATTCCAGGGTCCCAACTTGCTGGGCCAGATGCCCTTTCATGCTGACTGGATCATCTACCCTGTGATACCGATAATCAAGATGTTACCCTCCTTCCCCCTTCCCTCTTCATCTGCCTCATTGACTCAGCCCTATCTGACCACATCAAGTCTGCCTCCTTCTCCAACCCCTATGCTCTCCAGGCCCTTCAATTCCTCTCCCAAGAAACCCCTGCATTCCTCCACCCTTGCACCTCCCCTTGGCAACTACTTGAGGGGGTTCTTACCTATAATGGCCGCATCTACATCCCTGCCAACTCCTTTTTCTGTTGCTCAATCCTCCAATGCTGCCATGACCACACATCCACTGGCCACCCAGGTTATCTTAAGACTTGCCAGCTTGTCACCTTGGAATTCTGGTGGCCCAGTCTGACCTCCTGTTACAACTCACCCAGCCCCTATCCCTTTTTCAGCTCAGCCCCTGTCTCACACCTGTGAGAACTGTCTGTACACTTGTACCTCACCCCTCGTCCTTGTTCCTCCTCGCCTAGGGAGGCCATCATCATTCCTAACGTGACCCCCCCTTGCTTGGTCTAACGACTACCCACCACTTGGACCCTTCGTCTTCTGTCCTTGTCCCACTCCGAGTTACCTCCTCCATTCTACCCTCCACCATAGACCCATTCCCATGCCTATCCAGGAATGCCTCTTCTCCCCATTACCTTAGACCTTCACTGGTCACATCTGGGGATCTTCCCCACCACCGTCTTTTGTCCTTGAATCTGCCCAGGATCTGCCCCCAGCTCCCTCGTACACTTTGCCATTCTTCTTATTCACCTTGACGCTCTTCATTTACCTTACCGTCAGCACTATCTATGTGCACCCTTCGCCCCAGTCATGCGTCTCATCAATGTCATGCTGTAGTTCACCCTTTGCCCCCACTTATGCGGCCTTTACCTTGTTTATTTCACACTTGTCACATAGGCTTGCGCGTCCTTCTGATGTCCTCACCCTTCGCCCATGCCCCTGGCCCATATTCAGGCTCCTCTTCATTTGTATATGTATACTTATATACCGGACCTCTTCATACACTGGTTCTTTATCTTGATCTTACCTGGTACCTCCCTTGTACCTTGTACCATGGACTTCCCCTAGTGTTGTAGCACCTGTACTTCACACCTCATCCAATGTCCATGCCTTTGATCATCTTCTGCTGCTGTCTGGTGCCCCCATCGGGACTCCCTCAATCAGAAGATGCCACCAGGTCTACATCTCGGGCCTACCCAGGTTCGAATGTAACACCTCCTATATCTGCCACTACGTTGAAGGCTGCACCGTTTGTCAGCAAAACAAGCCTAATACTCACCCCATTGTTCCCCCACTCACCCCCATCCACTTCACATGTACCTGTCCCTTCCAACAGATCTCCTGCAATCTCATCACTAACCTTCCCCTGTCTAGGGGCTTTGATTCTCTTTTGGTCATGGTTGACCATGGGCTTACTAAGGGAGTGATCCTTTGCTCCACCAACAAGACCATGACAGCAGAAGGCATTACCATACTCTTTTTCCTTTCCATCTACAAATGCTTCAGCCTTTTTGACAAGGTCATCTCCGACTGGGGACCTCAGTTTGCCTCAGCATTCACCAGAGAACTCAGAAAACTCCTTAACCATGACCTCACCCTTTCCACTGCTTACCACCCTCAAACCAATGGGGAAACTGAACACGTCAACCAGGAGGTCAAGACCTACTTTTGGATCTTCTATGAAGTTCACCCCACAATCTGGGCTGACTCAATTGCCAATGCTGAATTCGCCCACAACCACTGCCCCCATTCTGTCACCAATCAATCTCCATTTTATCTTATAATGGGCTATGAACCCCATGCCCTACCATCAGTCATCTCCAAAACTTCCCTACCCTGCAGTCACCTCCCACATCAAGAATGTGACAGCTGCCCATGATGAGGCCCTAGCAGCCCATGAACTCACATGCCAAGTAATGATGTCATGCAACCAGAGGAAGTTTAAACCTTTCAAAAAGGGAGATAAGGTTTGGCTTGAAGCTTGCCATTTGAAACGATTAGTCATCAACCCCAAATTTGCACCTAAATGGGAAGGACCCTTTGTCATTACCGAAACCATCTCCCCTATCATCTACCACCTCCACATCCCCTCTACCTGAAAGATATACCCCATTTTTCACGCCTCTTTATTGATCCCATACAAGGAAAACTCTGTACATAGCCCCAATTTCCCCACCCCACTGCTAGACCTTGTAGACAGCAAAGAGGAATATGAAATCAAGAAGATTCTCAGACACTGAGGCTCCACCTGCTTCTGCTTGTATTTGATACATTAGAAAGGGTACACTGTGGAAGAAGACTCCTAGATCCCTGAGTGTGATCTCAAACATTTGAAGACTGCCCTTCTTGATTATAAAAAACAACACCCAAGACACTTCCCCCTCAACTGTTCCTCTCACACTCAAACTCACCTCCTGCCAACAAACCACCATGCCCTGTTCAGATGTCCCCACTGACAACTTCTACTCTGCCACCGTCCTGATCACTGTTACCCCCTCCTCTATCTCCTCAATCTCTTCACCACCAATCACTTTGCCTACTCCTTCTTCTACTCTTTATGATCCTATACCCTTTATTGAGGACATATCCATGCCTTTGTCATGCATCACTTCTCCTAGCTAAGGCTCTCCTTCTTCTTCCCCTAGTCACCCCACTCTTGCTTCTCTTGCAGGTCCTGCCACTCCTATAACTAGCATCACATCGGTAAACCTCCCTGTTTTTGCCCACCACCTCCGTGATGACCTTCCTGATGGGGAGGCCCTGCAACAGCTACATACCCTTCTCCATGACTCTCACCTTATCGCTGCCTCCTTCTCCCATCTCGACCTCTGTTCACTCCTCTGGGCCCTCTATAAGGTGTACCTCCAATACTCTCACCTCCACATCCTTACCTCTCGCCTCCACATCCTTACCTCTTGCCCCAACTCCTCCGCCAGCACCTACGTTGTCATTCTTGAACTACAGATTGACCAGATCAAGGAGGAGCTTGAAGGCAACCTTGTTATGGCCATGTACCAGCTGGGCATGCTGGAATCTTTGAAAGAAATTAAGTGTTACCTCACTGAACTTGCTACATTTTCCATCCTCTCTTCTTCCATCCCCTCTGCATCCTCATCCCCACTAAACAACAATGAAATCTGCCTTATTGAACAAGTGGAAGCCCACTGGACTGGGCATGAAGGACGAGCACCTCTTCCTCCCACCCATTCTCAATACACTGAGATTTGCTATGAATGCCACCACCTGGGTCATATTAGATCCGATTGCCAGTACTATCAGTGCCCCAACTGCCTCTGCTGGGCCCCAGGTCACTTTGGCTTCTATTGCCAACTTTGTTGACATGTCAACCCCACTCCATTGTCTTCAACAACATCTTCATCCTTGTGTCACACCCATTCATCCTCCTCCTCCACTTCCGCCCCACCTTGTCCAGTACCACCACCTCGTCATACCTTCTCATGTCCTCGTCATCAGCCCACTTCTGCACCTGCTCATCGTTCCCTACCCCCACCCCCTCACCCCCCTACCCTTGAATACAACAACAACAATAATGTCTATGATGACATTGCCTGGGGCAATATCACCAGGTCCCCCTATGGCAGGTCAGCCAACCTCTACTAGGATTTCTTCACCAGTGGCTTGAAGGATAGACCAGGTATAGTGTTACAATCCACCTATATGCCTACTCTTTTTCTTCCACTTCATCCCCACTGTTACTCAACTCATTCCTCATCTTGACCTATGCCTTTCCAGTTGTGACTCAGCTTACTTCTGTGATTCATCACTGGTCTCAGTTGGTGCCTTTTTATTTTAGAAACACTAAATATACACAGCCTAGCCCAGGTTCATTTCCAAATCTTTCCCCTCCATCCTGGGCAGCACCCCTTTCATCTCCGCCTTTCTTCTCTAAGTACTGCTTCTATTCCATTCCATTTTATGCCCTTGCTGTAGTATCCCCACTTGGACACTATGTGCACCCTCTTCCCTTCATCCTCAACTTGCCTATCCCAGCATGGTCTGTGCACCATAGGATACTCTATTTAACCCTCAATCTTGTAGCCCTGTACTTTAGCTTAGCTTCCCAAATCTTACCCTTGAAAGCTCACCCTTGTGTGATCTCCCTTCACTAGTCACTGGACTGGCTAGGGTTCTCATTACCTTCGTACTTGACAACAAGGCCCTCAGACCTGAGTCAATTGAGACTTTAGACCTTTGATCCTTACCTCCTACTGTGTTTCCTTGCCTTTGCCCTTGCTGTTGCCCCTCAATCCAGAGCTTTTCCTTGTCAGGGCTATGGTCGCCTACCCCTTAGTCAAACCATAACAGAAAACTCATACATGGCCCCAACTTCCCTGCTCCACTGCCAAACCTTGTAGACAGTAAAGAGAAATACAAAATTGAGAAGATTCTCAAACACCAAGGCTCCACCCACTCCCACTTGTATTTGATACATTAAAAAGGGTACACTGTGGAGAAAGACTCTTGGGTCTGTGAGCACAACCCTAAACATTTGAAGGCCACCCTCCTTGATTACAAGAAATGACACCTGAGACACTTCCTCTCCAGTTCCTCCTCTTGTACCTAAACTCACCACTCACCAACAAACTACAATGCCCTGCTCTGACATCCTCACTAATGACTACTACCCTGCCATATCCCAATTACCATCACCCCCTCCTCCATTTCCTCAATCTCTTTGCCACCAGTCTCTTTGCCTACTTCTTCTTCTACACTTTACGATTCTATACACTTTGTTAAGGAAATCTTCCTGCCTATGTCACACATTGCTTCTCCTGGCTGGGGCTCTCCTTCTCCTCTCCCTAGCTGCCCTGCTCTTGCTTCTCTTACAGGCCCTGCTGCTCCCACAACCAGCATTATGTCGATAGATCTCCCCATCTTTGCCCACCACCTCCATGATGACCTCCCTGATGAAAAAACACTATGACAGCTGTGGACACTTCTCTGTGATCCCACCTCATCATTGCAGTCTCCTCTCACCTTGACCTCTGCTCCCCCCTTTGGGCCCTTTATAAGATGTACCTTCAATATTCCTGTCTTTACATTCTTACCTGCTAATCCAACTCTTCCACCAGTGCCCATGTTGCTATCCTTGAGCTGCAGATTGATCAAATCACCAAGGAGCTCGAGGGAAACCTTGTCATGGCCATGTACCAACTTGGCATGCTTGAATTTTTGAAAGAGATTAAATGTTATCTTACCAAACTCACTACATATTTCATCCTTTCCTCTTTTACACCCTCCACATCCTTATTTCCATTGAATGACAACAAAATCTGCCTGATTAAATGAGTAGAGGTCCATTGAACTGGACATGAGGGACACCCACTCCTTCCACCTTCCCACCCACAGTATGCTGAAACATGGTATGAATGCCACTGCCTGGGTCATATCTAATCCAACTGTTAGTACTATCAACGCCCCAACTGCCTTCATTGGGTCCCAGGCCACTTTAACTCCTATTGCCAGCTTCATTGACATATCGACCCCACTTCATCATCTTCGACAACATCTTTGTCCTTGCATTATACCACTTCATCCTCCTCCTCAGCTTCCACCCCACTTCACCTAGTACCACCACCTCATCATACCACCTCCCATCCTCATCATCAGCCCACCCCTGCACCTGCTTGCCATTCCTTGCCAATACCCCCATGCCCCCTACCCCCGAGTACAATAACAATGATGATGTCTATAATGATGTCACCTGGGGGAACATCACAGGCTCCCCTTATAGCAGGTCAGTGGACCTCTACTGGAGTTTCTTCATCAATGGCTTGAAGGATAAACTGGGGGTAATGTTATGATTCATTTACACCCCACTTTTTTCCATTTACTTCACTATGCTTATCCCTCTGTCTCTCTCTGACCACCTTACCTATGCCTCTCATGCTTTACTTCTCTGTCAGTTATAGCATCACATTCCCTTTCATTTAAACCTTAAACTATACAGTCTAGCCCAGGTTCTATTCCGAACCCTTCCCCTCTGCCCCAGGCAGTACCCCTTTCATCTCTGCACTTCATTTCTGGTTTACTTCTTCCATTCCCATCCCATCCATGCCCTTGCTGTAGTACCCCTGCTTGGACACCATGTGCACCACTTCCCCTTTCTGACTCAGTTTGTGTGCAGTAGGGTATCATATGTAAACTGCTAGCTAGCAACACTGTCCCCTAGCTTAGCTTCCTGAATCTAACCCTTGAAGCTCACCTCTGTGTAATCTGCCTTTTGCCTGTCACTGGACCAGCTAAGGACTTGTTACCTTCATCTTTGACAACAAGACTATTGACCTGAGTTGACTAAGGCTTCAGACCCTTGATCCCTGCCTCTTACTGCATCCCTTCCTTGCAATTATTGCCCTCATCTTCACCCCTTCACTGAGAGCTTCCCACTTTCGGATCTATGATCACCTCATCCAGGTTCAACTGTAATACTCTGTTGGGCACCACCTACTCCCTTTTCCCATCTGAACTTAGCTCCCTCTGTACATTCCTCAATGAGCACCTTGCTATGGGGTTCATCCAACTCTCTTCCTTCACCCACATGGCTCCAGTTCTCTTTGTCCACAAGAAGGATGGTTTCCTCTGCCTTTGCATTGACTTCAGAGGACTCAACAAGATCACAAAGAAAGACTACTACCTACTTCCCTGCATCTCCAACCTCCTCAACACTCTAAGCCATGCCAAAATGTACTTCAAAATCAACCTCCAGCATACCTATCATCTAGTCTGCATTGCCAAGGGAGATGAATGGAAGACCTCCTTCCAGATGCACTATGGCTCTTATGAGTGGTTGGTAATGCCCTTCAGGCTCACCAATGCCCCTGTGACTTTCCAGCAGTTCATAAATACTATCTTTGCTAATCTCCTCCTATTTGCATCATAGTCTACCTGAACAACATCCTCATCTTGTTAAAAACCAGTCTACTTTGGTGTCAACTTCAGATTGCCAGAATTGTATTGGTAAAGGACTTGCAGAGTACATGGATGATAACAATGACATTTGTGCTGCCAAGTTCATTGAGCAGCAGCAACATGTGAAGGAGCAGAAGGTGGAGGAGGCATAAAGAAAGATGGAGGAGGAGGTGAGGTGCAAGGTGGAGGAAAAGCATTGAAAGGTAGAGGCAGAGGCAGAGGAGAGATGCAAGGCAGTACAGGCTGAGCATGAGAAGGCAGAGGTGGTTGTTACAACTTGCCTAGCCCCTATCCCTTTTTCGGCTCAGCCCCTGTCTCACACCTGTGAGCACTGTCTGTACACTTGTACCTCGCCCCTTGTTCTTGTCCCTCCTCGCCTAGGGAAGCCATCATTGTCCTTAACGTGACCCCCTTGCTTGGTCTAATGACCAGACACCACTTGAATCCTTCGTCTTCCACCCTCGTCCCCACTCTAAGTTACTTCCTCCGTCCTACCCTCTGCCATAGACCCATTCCTGAGCCTACCCAGGAATGCCCTACTTTCCCATCACCTTGGACCCTCACCGGTCACATCTGGGGATCTTCCCCATCACTGTTATTCATCCTCATATCTGCCTGGGATCTCCCCCTGGCTCCCTCATATGCTTTTACCTAGTTCTTATTCACCTTGACACTCTTCATTTACCTTACCACTGGTGCTATCTGTGCACCCTTCGCCCCAGTCATGCGTCTCACCAACGTCATGCTGTAGTTCACCCTTTGTCCCTGCCTATGTGGCCTTTACCTTGTTTATTTCACACTTGTCATCTTGGCTTGTGCGTCCTTCTGACGTCCATGCCCTTCACCCATGCCCTTGGCCCACATTCAGGCTCCTCTTCATTTGCATAGTACTTATACTGGACCTTTGAATACACTTGTACTCTAGCTTCAGCTTATTGGTTCTTCCTCTGGACTTGTACCTAGTTCCTACCGGCTATACCCCTTGTATTCACATACCCAGCCTATGCAACACCTTTGATCACCTTCTTCTGTCGTCTGGCACCCCTGTCAGGACCTCCTTGATAAGAAGTTGCTTACCGGTCTATGTCTTGGGCCTACCTGGGTTCAAATGTAACAGTGGTGGTGAGGGAAAGGGTGAGTTGTGTTGTAGTTTTGTGTTGTGCACTAACCAATTGTCATAGGCTGAACAAGTCCAAGCAAAGCAAAGCTCCAGCAAGGGCAAGGATAAGGAGAGCAAGTGAATGGAAGAAGTGTGATATGAATTCTGAACCTTGATTGGAGGTGACATGGGAGGGAACTCCGTGCTTCAAGAACACATGGAGTAGGAAGAGTTTTGTGAGCTCTGGAGATGTAATTGTGTTGTGTGTTGGAATGAATATACATGGTTTGAATAGATGACCCATGATGACAAGTATGGCAGTATATCCAGAGGACACAGGGAGTTGCTCAATAAAGTCTGTGGAGATGGAATTCCATGGTTTCTTAAGAATGGGGAGTTGTTTCAACAACCTGTAAGGCCAGTGTCTTGGAATCTTTGTGCAGGCACAGGAGGTACAAGAGGCAACATATTTTTTAACAAATGTTCTGATTCCTGGCCATATATACTTGTGGCAAATCAGTTCCAAAGCCCAGTTCTTGTTACAATTCACTTCTACGTCTACCCTTTTTCCTTTCTCTTCCGCTCGCCTTAACCTTACCTATGCTCCTCTTTTCTCGCATTCCCTTCACTTCCGGTCGGAAGTTCCGACACATCTATGCTTTTCACCTCCTGTGTTCCCTTCAGTTCCGATCGGTACTTCCGGTCGGTCACGGCCCCTTTTCATTTAAACCTTAAAACCGCACAGC
>QFEL01003693.1:15977-34560 GCA_003316195.1 Neoboletus brunneissimus
GGGAACGGGTCTAAGGCGGAGAGAGGGACGGAGGAGGTAACTCGGAGTAGGGCAAGGACGGAAGACGAAGGGTCCAAGTGAAGTCTAGTCAAGAGACCAAGCAAGGGGTTCACGTTAGGAACAGTGACGGCCTCCCTAGGCGAGGAGGGTCGAGGACTAGGGGCGGGGTACGGGTGTGTGGTCAGTTCTCACAGGTGTGAGACAGGGGCGAAGCCGAAAAAGGGATAGGGGCTAGGACGAGTTGTAACAAAAGTGAAACATTGGAACACTTTTGGAAGTCACTGTACATGGTTTGAATAGATGACCCATGATGACAAGTATGGCAGTATATCCAGAGGACACAGGGAGTTGCTCAATAAAGTCTGTGGAGATGGAATTCCATGGTTTCTCAAGGATGGGGAGTTGTTTCAACAACCTGTAAGGCCAGTGTCTTGGAATCTTTGTGCAGGCACAGGAGGTACAAGAGGCAACATATTTTTTAACAAATGTTCTGATTCCTGGCCATGTATACTTGTGGCAAATCAGTTCCAAAGCCCAGTTCTGGCCAAAATGTCCAAAGAACAAGTGGTCATGTTTATACTGGAGGACTCAGAGCTGGAGGTCATTGGCATCTGGAATGTAGATGTGGTTGTCTAAATGGAGAAATCTGTCAGTATCAACAGACCAACATAAGTCTGGAGTTTCCAAGATGGACATGTGTAGCTCGGCCAATGGGTCAGAGGGGAGTGTGGATAGAATGTCACTGTGGAGTTGTTCCACATCAAACAGGCTGCTAGCTCGGAGTACTGGAGCTGCAAGGTAGGAAGCTTGGAGAAACGACACAAGCTATTCCTGGGTAAATACTAGACAGAAGTTGTGTGGGTTGATTGTTATATTTGAACCTGGGTAGGCTTGAGATGTAGACTGGTAGGTGACTTCTTATCAAGGAGGTCCTGACAGGGGTGCCAGACAACAGAAGAAGGAAATCAAGGTGGTTGCATAGGTGGGTATGCAAATACTAGGGATAGCTTAAGTAAGGACTAGGTACAAGTCCAAAGTAAAACCGGTAAGCTGAAGCTAGGGTACAAGTGTCTAAGATCACCCTGTATATAAGTATACAGAATGAAGAGGAGCTCAAATATGGGCAAAGGGTATGGACAAAGGATGAGGACATTAGAAGGATGTGCAAGCTAAAGTGCCAAGTGTAAAAGAGTGACAAAGAAGGCCGCATAAGCGGGTGAAGGGTGAAACTACAGCATGACATTGGTAAGATGCATGGATAGGGCAAAGGGGTGAGTGTGATAGCTTCAAGGGTATGGTAATGAAGTGTCAAGGTGTGAAAGAATAAAGAAAAGTATATGGGAATCCTTGGGAAGAGATTCTGGGGAGATACATAGAGTAACAAGGGTGATGGGAAAGATTCCCAGATGTAACCTGTGAAGGTCCAAGGTGTCAGGGTACAAGGGCATTCCTGGGTAGATATGGGAACAGGCAAAGTGTGAAGGGTGTGATGGAGGAGGTAACTCAGAGGTGGGGACATAGTGGAGGGTGGGGTTCCAAGTGGGATCTAAGCATAGAATCAAGCAAGGGTGACATGTTAGGAACAATGACAGCCTCCCTAGATAAGGAGGGACAAGAACAAGGGTCAGGATGCAAGTGTGAGGCAAGTTTTCACAAGTGTGCAGCAGGGGTTGAGCTGAAAAAGGAATAGGGGTTAGGTAAGTCATAATATTGATGTGAGCATAGTCCTTATCCCCCTCTTTGAAATAGATGTCCCAGCATCCAGTGAGGGCATTGGGTTTTGCACCTGTTATGATCTACCCACACCCCTACTCTTTTTCCTTCACTTCACTACACCTTTCTCTCTATTATCCCATTGTCCCTACCTATGCCTTTTCCCTTCATGACTTGACCTACTTCCACAGCCCACTCTTTGTATCTTTCATTTCATTTCATTCAAACTCTAAAGCTACACAGTCTAGCCTGGGTTCTGTTCCAAACTCTTCCCCTCCACGCCAGGCAGTGCCCATTTCATCTTCATCTTCATATTTCATCTCCAGCTTACTTCTTCTGTTTCCATTCTACCTGTGCCCTTGCTGTAGCACCCCCGCTCAGCCACCATGTGCACACCCTCTCCCCTTTGCCCTATACTTACCAGTTCTGACTCAGTTTATGCACCATAGGGTACACTATTCAATATGCTAGCTAGCATCCATGTACACTAGCTTAGCTTTTTGAATCTAAACTTTGGAGCTTACTCTTGTGCAATCCCTCTTCACTTGCCACTGGACCAGCTAGAACTTTGCTAAAACCTTGCTCACTCCATATCTGACAATAAGGCTGTAGACCTGAGTTGGCTTAGGCAAGGGCTTTTGACCTTTTGCCTTCTCCTACACACTGTCACCTCACCTTCATCTCTCATCTCTTTCTCTCTCTTTGGACTGAGCTCCCACTTTCAGGT
The DNA here is from genome assembly GCA_003316195.1 of Neoboletus brunneissimus. Lineage (NCBI taxonomy): Eukaryota > Fungi > Basidiomycota > Agaricomycetes > Boletales > Boletaceae > Neoboletus > Neoboletus brunneissimus. Next base: position 18,418 of record QFEL01003693.1, read on the forward strand.
CTATGATCATTCTTCCCTGGTCAAACTGTAATAGCATCAAGGCATCCAAGGCAGAAGTGGATGGCCATGTTGAACTGGAAGAGAAACTCCAACCACTGAGCTTGATGCTGGTCAGGAGTTTGGATGTAGCAAAATACTCCAAGTTCTTGTGGTTGGTGATAACATTGATTGAAATGCTAGAGCCTTCAAGATAATGTCACCAAGTTTGGAAGGACTTGTGGATAGCAAGGAGCTCCTTGTCATGGGTGTTATAGTTGAGTTCCAGAGCAGAGATGGTGTGAGAGTAGAAACACACAGGCTGAATCTCATCATCCAGGCAGCAGATGGAGAGGATTCCAGCAATGGCATAGTCGGAGGCATCAGTTTCTACAATGAACAGAGCATCAGGAACCCAGTGAGTAAGAATCAGAGCAATGGTAAAGGCCTTCTTTAATCTCTGGAAGGCAGAGCAACAGTTGTTTGAGAAATTCCAAGTGATACTGTTGTGAGTAAGACAAGTCAAAGGTACAACAATCTCAGAGTAGTTGTTGATAAATCAATGATAGAAATTTGTAAACCCAAGAAAGGACTGAATATGTTACAATTCATTTGTACAGCTACTCTTTTCCTCTTACCTTACCTCTATTATTGCCTGCTGCATCCCTTGTTTCAGCTATGCCTCTCCCTTTGTAACTCAGCTTACTTCCATGACTCATTACCGGTCTCAATCAGTGCCTTTTCATTTCCAAACTCTAAACATACACAGCCTAGCCCAGGTTCATTTCCTAACCCTTCCCCTCCACCCCAGGCAGTGCCCCTTTTATCTCCACCTTTTATCTCTGAGTATTACTTCCACTCTGTTCCATTTCATGCCCTTGCTGTAGTACCCCTGCTCGGACACTGTGTGCACCCTCTTCCCTTCACCCTCGACTTACCTATCCCAGCATGGTCTGTGCACTATAGGGTACTCTATTTAATCCTTGATCTCATAGCTCTGTACTTTAGCTTAGCTTTCCAAATCTCATCCTTGAAAGCTCACCTTTGTGCAATTTCCCTTTACCAGTCACTGGACCAGCTAGGACTCTTGCTACCTTAAGTACTTGACAACAAGGCCTTAGACCTGCATCAATTGAGGCCTCGGACCTTTGATCCTTGCCTCCCTCTGCATCTCTCCATCCCTGTCTCCACCTTTATCTTTGCCACTCCACTGAGAGCTTCTCACCTTCAAGTCTATGGTCACTCTACCCTGGTTGAACCATAACAAAAGCTAAGCTCTTCCCATCACAGTTACTATCATCATAAACTACCCATCATTTCCTACCCATCCGATGACTTCAGGTGGCATATCACCTATACAGACTTCCCAGATGACACTGAGGAAAACCCCTACTCAGAAGAGGAAGAAAAACAATCCAGTGATCTCAACATTGCCATTCCCAACAAAGAAGAGGAACACTCTAGCCTCCTCCTAAGCCATCAACTCTCCGCCCAACTCTTCCTTCCTCGAGAACCCACCCCACCATTCCCTACTCCAATTGCCACTTAGCCTGTCTTCCCCCTGCCCACCCCACATCACCCACCATCCATCACTCGACCCCCCATCTCCACCCTATTTCCCACCATGTCCTTGTCCAAACTCATCAAATTTCACATTGGAGCCCCTGAGACATTTGATGGAGACTATAAGAAATCCAAAGCCTGGCTGGACACTATCCAATTCTACCTCCTTGTCAATGCTGACATCTACAACTCTGAAGACAAGAAAGTAGTGTTTGCTCTTTCATACATGACCAAAGGAACTTGTTACAACTCGCCTAGCCCCTATCCCTTTTTCAGCTCAGCCCCTGTCTCACACCTGTGAGAACTGTTCATACACTTGTACCTTGCCCCTCATCCTTATCCCTCCTCGCCTAGGGAGGCCATTATTGTCCCTAACGTAACCCCTTCGCTTGATCTAACAACTTGACGCCACTCAGACCCTTCATCCTTTGCCCTCGTCCCCACTCCGAGTTACCTCCTCCATCCTATCCTCCGCCATAGACCTGTTCCCATGCCTATCAAGGAATGCCCTACTTTCCCATCACCCTGGATCTTCACAGGTCACATCTGGGGATCTTCCCCATCACCATCCTTTGTCCTTGAATCTGCAAGGGATCTCCCCCCAGTGTCCTCATACACTTTAATCTTCTTCTTATTCACTTTGCCATTCTTCAGTTACCTTACCATCAGTGCTATCTGCGCACCCCCTTGCCCTAGTCATGCGTCCACTGACATTATGCTGTAGTTTGCCCTTCTCACCCACTTGCACGGCCTTTACCTTGTTTATTTCACACTTGTCACCTAGGCTTGTGTGTCCTTCTGACGTCCTCGCCCTTGGCCCATGCCCATGGCCCACATTTGGGCTCCTCTTCATTCACATAGTACTTATACTGGACCCTCAAATACACTTGTACCCTAGCTTTAGCTTACCAGTTCCCCCTCTGGACTTGTACCTTGTCCCACCAGTTATACCTCTTGTATTCATGTACCCTGCCTATGCAACCTCCTTGATTGCCTTCTTCTGTCATCTGGCACCCCTGTCAGGACCTCCTTAATAAGAAGTCACCTACCAGTCTACATCTTGGATCTACCCGGGTTCGAACATAACAGAACTGCCAAGACCTGGGTGGAGGCCTTCTGAAAGCAAGCCATTACCTCCACAGTTGTAACCTTTGGAACCTTCACCACCTTCACCAAGAAATTCTATGAAGCCTTCCATTACCAGGACACCATTGGAAATGCCATTGCATGACTCTCCACCACCTGGATGATCCTGAAACAGGACAAGATATTTGAACTCCCTCTCACCACCTACATTGCTGAATTCTGAGGACAGGTCCAAAGAGCCAGCATCACTGACAACAATATCCTCATTGGATACTTCGCCGCAAGGATCCCCATGTCCATGATGAGGCACATCATGGCCCTCGACACAGTCTCCACCACCATTGCCAAATGGTACTCCAAAGCCGTCCACTTCCAAACCCAGTGGGAATGAGCCAATGAGATTGCCAAAAGAAACCAACAACCCTATCACCAAACCTATTAGTTTTTCACCTTCTCCACCCTGAAGAAAGACCTGAATGCGATGGACACCTTGACTGTTAAAGTAGAAAAGATGACCCCAGCTGTTACAACTTGTCATAGCCCCTATCCTTTTTCAGCTTTGCCCCTATCGCACACCTGTGAGAACCTGCCTCACACCTGTACCCTGGCCCTCATCCTTATCCCTCTTTGCCTAATGAGGCCGTTATTGTTCCTAACATGACCCCCCCACTTGGTTCTATGACTAGACTTCACTCAGACTCCTCGTCTTCTGCTGTTACCTTTACTCCAAGTTACCTCCTTCGTTCTACCCTCTGCCATAGACCCATTCCAGTACCTACCCAGGAATGCCCTACCACCCTGTTACCTTGGACCTTCACCGGTCACATCTGGGAATCTTCCCCATCACCCTTGCTAGTCCTTGTATCTGCCCCAGATCTTCCCCTGAGGTTTCCCTGTATGCTCTCTTTTTATTTATTCACACTTGACACTTTGTGTATCGTACCTTTGGAGCTATCTATACTCACCCTTGTCCCTACCCATGCATCTCACCAATGTCATGCTGTAATCTACCCCTTTGCCTGCTTACACAGCCTTCTTTGTCACTTTTTCACACTTGGCACTTTAGCTTGCACATCCTTCTGATGTCCTCGCCCTTTGCCCATGCCCTGGGCCCATATTTGGGCCCCTCTTGATTCATATACATATATATCAGACCCTCTTAGACACTTTTCCCCATCTTGATCTTACCTGGGTTCCCCCTCATGTTGTAGCACTTGTACTTCACATCTACACCCAATGTCACACCATTGATCATCTTCTACTACTATCTGGTGCCCCCATCAGGACTTCCTCAACTAGGAGATGCTATGCAGGTCTACATGTCTGGCTACCCAGCTGGAACATAACACCAGCCATCAGGAAGCAATGCATGGAAAAGAAGCTATGCTTCTATTGCTGAAAGCCCAGCCATATGTTCTCCTGCTGCCCCCACTTCGCCTTCCCTTGCAAGTAGGTGAATGCTGTGGCTGAGGAAACCAAGGATAAGGAAAAACAGAAAAAGAAGGATAATGTTCCTAACCTGATTGACTGTGGGAATGACAAAGAAAATACCCTGGCTGTACATCAGGTTCACTATACTTCTCTGGGTTTTTAAAGGGGGAAACAGCCTCAATGCCTCCTTCCCCTACTTTTTCCTGTGCATATGTACTAGTATGAGACAACTCCAAGAAAATGCAGATTTCTGTCCAAGTCATCATATCCTTGCACACCTTAAAAGCCATCGATAGCCGAGCCCTCATCAACAGCAGTGTAGACATCTCCTGCATCAACTAGGACTTTGTTCACAAAAATCACCTCCCTATTAAACATCTTAAAGAACCCATCCTTGTCCAATACATCGACACCTCCTACAACAAAGACAGGATAATCAAATTCACCACTGACCTCTTCATCAACATCAAAGGAATTGCTCAACAAGTAATCTTCCATGTCATGAACTGTGGACATGAGAACCTCACTCTCAGCCTTCCTTGGCTTTGCTCAGCCAACCCAACCATCAACTGGGCCACCCCCAGTATTCGACTTGATGAATCCATTGACCAATTTGAAAAGCTCTTCCTCACCCAAGTAACTGACACCCACCGTCATGATTCCAAGTTTCACCGCCCAGTGTCGAAGTACACAAGCACGTGCACAGCCACTGCTTGGACCTGAAGAAGTACAGCCGTGGATATACCACAAGACTATACCATGTTGATACTAGCTCACCCATAAACGAGCACCAACCCATTTCTTTTCTTACATATCCCTTTGTGTTTCACTCATTTAGATCTACACATCTGTAGACGCTCCCTGAGCATTTCCCCCTTTGGTAGACACAATCCTAGTATAAATACCTAGGTCTATATAGTCTTTCTTTTTGGACTCACCACACCTCAGTTTGTTGCTCCTGCACACAACTGATGTGAGCTTTCCATAATGCATAGCTAGATTACATAGATCACTAATTGATTACCCAGTCTCATACCTACTAGATAAATACATACAGTTCGTTGCTTCTGCACATGACTGAGTCTCGCACCTACTAGTGCATCACTGTCATTACCTCATCTATTTTATCAGATTATGAGCCCTGCTGCTCCACACCTTTAATAAAGATCAAACCACTCACTGCTCATCAACATGTCGACATTCATCGCTGTCACCACCGACACTCTACCCAGCAATGTGCCCAAACTAGATGTCAAAGGCATGAACTGGGCAATCTTCGCTTTTCATTTCCAGGTCGCCATCAAAGCCAAGGACTTATGGGATCACTTCGATGGAACAGCCACCATGCCCCCCCACATTCTCCCTGTGACACAAGAAGAAACTGAAAAGTTCAATAAGTGGTGCAAAAATGAGGGTATCTCGAAACATTTACTTATCCAGATAATCCTGGATTCGACTGCACTCAAAATCCGGAAGTTATCCTCTATTGCAGACATGTGGAACAAAATTGAAAAGGAATACACAGAAAAGGGAACCTATGTGCAAATGGACCTGCATATCCAATTTCTTGATTCCCGGATGATGAGAGGTGGTGACATGTGTCAGTTCCTAGATGGATTAAGGACGAAGCGCGAAGAATTAGCATCAGTAAGGGTAGATATTGATGAAACCGATTACCGATCTACCATCATCAAATCCCTCCCCACCTACCTCGCAAATTTCGCTTCAAACCAGCTCACCACGGCCTGCTTGTATGCATCATCGAAAATGATCAAGCCAGACACACTGATCTTGCTTATCAGCGAAGAAGCCAAGAGACAAAAGACAAAACATACCCATGGCGAGGGAAAGGACCATGACAAGGCGATGGCCACCACCCCCTCAAGTAGTAGAGGAGGGTGAGGACAAGGAAAGTGCTACCCCCAAGGCAACCAACCCAAGTGAAAGTGCTGGACCTGCAGATCTGACAAACACCTGGCAGCAAACTGCAATCAGACTCCAAAAGATGACACTAAATCAAAGTCAACTTACCCAAACAGTGTGCATGCTGCGCTGGATGATGAAGACTCCGATGACAGAGTATTTGGGGTGTTCAAGGATGATGACAAGTCACTACCAGGCCTACTGTCAGAAGACTTGGATGATGACAATGGAATGTACCTCAATCAAGCACAAAGGTCCTTCGATGAGGAAAAGGACAACTGGTTCTCAGATGCTGGAGATGACAGCCCGTGGGGCTGTGGATGGGATATCGATGAGATCAGAGCCATAGAGACCAATGATGAAGATGTGTCATTGGACTGTGCTCATTCCAGCTGAAATGAACAGAACCTAGAAAATGTTGCAATGAATGTTAGTGACTACCCAGATCAGTTGCGCCATATCGAGTTATACAACTCGGGCACTACCTGCCATATCACACCAAACCGCCACCATATGACGAACATGCACAACATTCCTCCCAAGTCCTTCACTGCAGCAAACCAGCAGAAATTCAATGCCACTGGAGTAAGCGACCTAGTCATTGAAGTCCCAAATGGATTAGATGTGTCCAAGCTGTGGCTAACGGAAGTATTGTACTCACCTGAGGTGGGATACACCCTCGTGTCAATTGGCCAACTGAATGAGATGGGACTGGCAACCACCTTTGCAAAAGATTACTATACCATCCATGCTGCCGATGGCGATGTCATTGGCCGCATTCCACAGTCAACTAAAGGGCTATATTGAGTAGTACACAAGGAGGATCAAGCTGCAGCAGCCACTGAGCAACTTACTGTAATAGAGTTGCACCACCAAATGGGCCATATCACGCTGCCTGTCGCTCAACGTCTCACTGAGCAAGGACTTGTTAGTGGGTTAGACTTCGACCTAAGCATTCTGGACATGTTTTGCAACTCATGCATGTATGCCAAGGCCACATGCAAGCCCATCGCAAAGCAGTGTGAAGGCCTGCGTGCCATATCCACCGGCAATATTGTATACTCTGACGTATGGGGACCAGCGCCAGTCACTATGCTTGGAGGAAAACATTACTATGTAACTTTCATGGATAATCACACCAGACTCACCCATATGCACCTGTTGCACCAGAAGAATGAAACATTTAGTGCCTACTGAGGATTCGAGGCCTGGCTAGATTGTCAGTTAGCCACCAAGGTGAAACTCCTCCACTCAGATCGAGGAGAAGAGTACCAAGGAAGAGAATTCCTACTTTATTTTGAAGCCCAGGCACTATGCAGTGCCTGACCGCTCACGACACACCCCAGCATAATGGCATTGCCGAATGCCTGAATCACACAATCCTCGAAAAGGTCCGTGCAATGCTACATGCAAGTGGCCTGCCAAAATACCTATGGGGAGAAGCAGCGCACCATGCTATTTGGTTAAAAAATTGAACACCTACCAAAGTGCTTGAGGGAAAATCGCCATATGAGGCTGCCATGGGTAAAATGCCCAATCTCAGCTGATTGTATGAATGGGGATCACCCATCTATGTCAAAATGGGCGGAGGATTGAAACTAGAAAGAAGGGTTGATGCCAGGCAATGGATTGGAATAGACAACCATACTGAAAATGTGTGCCGCGTCTTCTGGCCCATGAAATGCTCCATAACTGTTGAGCGCAACGTATATTTCAACCCTGCTACAGGCACTGTCGAGGGGGAGAAACTGATTACCAAAATTGGCGACAGCACCTTAGCGCAAGTAACAACTGCACAGCCCTCAGCAAGTGCCACAGTGCCACTGCCTATCACCCAGCTCATCACCCCACTATCACCACTGACCCCACTCTCATTGCTAACACCGCTGCTATCACCACCGCCCAAACCTCCTCTCATACCACCTCCTGACAATGAACCCGAGCCTCACATGAAATGCATCCGCAAACCCAGTCAACAAATCCTTGACATCATCAACAGCAAGGCCACAATCAACGCATTACCGCCTGGTGTCCAAGCTCCAAAACCACCCATTGAGCGAGTCATCCCCCCTCCATCCGAACTCACCATTCTCGAAGGAGATGAGCAAGCTGAGCAACTCCTTGCTGCTACCAACGAGAGGTATAACATGGACTATGATGAGTGAGAGCTGACCATGCTCATCGAGCAAGCCAGCACAGTAGCCAAAGCACTTGAACCGACTAACCTCGCCAATGTGAGACATCACCCAGATTGGCCCCAATGGAAGCATGGGATCTGCAAAGAATTAGATACACTCAACAAGGCAGGCACTTGGGAACTTGTCAACCTACCACCAGGCGCCAACCTAGTCGGATCAAAATGGGTATTCCGTGCAAAGAAGGATGCTGCTGGAAACATCGTGTATCACAAGGCACGCCTTGTCGCCCAGGGTTTTTCACAGGTATCTGGTATCAACTACTTTGACACTTACGCCCCTGTAGCCAAACTTGCATCCATTCACACTATTCTTCCACTTGCCGCTTGCTCAGACCTCGAACTGCACCAAGTTGACATCAAGGGTGCCTACCTCAATGGAAAACTTAGCAGCAACGAGATAATTTACATGTACCAACCCCCTGGATACGTCAATCCCAGCCATCCACACCGCGTATGTCATCTACAAAAGATGCTGTATGGCTTAAAACAATGTGGCTGGCACTGGTATCAGCAGTTAGTAGAGATCCTGGTTGACAACCTCAGCTTCAGGCAATGTGAAGTGGACTAAGCCATCTTCATCAAATGCAATGACATCACGCTCACAGTGATCATTGTGCATGTCAATGATTGCACGATCATGGCGACCTCCCCCAAACTGGTTGCCAAGGTAAAAACACAATTGAGCCGTCATGTAGAAGTCATGGACCTCGGTGAGCTCCACTGGCTCCTTGGAATCGAAGTCACACAAAACCGAGAGGAGCGCACACTTGCCCTCTCACAGCAAAACTATATTGAGTCTATCCTGCATTGTTTCAACTTTGACAAGCTAAAACCTCTCTCCACACCCATGGACCCAAGCTCCCGCCTCACCACTGAACAGTCCTCATCCACTGCTGCTGAATACACTGCAATGAAGCACATCCTGTATCAGGAAGCTGTTGAATTGCTGATGTATGCAGCAATCAGCACCTATTCAGACATCTCATACGCCATATTGGAAGTCTCCTATTTTTCTACAAATTATGGGCAGATGCACTGGAACACTGTGAGGCGCATCTACCGTTATCTGTCAGGCACCAAACTCCTATGACTGACATATGGAGGGAGAGCAAAAACGCTCGCAGGGTATACTGATGCTGATGGCAGCATCACCGAAGATTGCCGTGCAATTTCTGGTTATGCTTTTCTCATAAATGGTGGCATGATATTGTGGGCATCCAAATGTCAGGAAATTGTTTCACTTTCAACCACAGAAAGCAAGTACATAGGAGTGATGCACGCCGCCAAAGAGGGCCCTGTGGCTGCATACTCTCATATCTGATGTTTTTAACCCAATTCACGAGCCCACAACCCTCTTCTCAGACAACCAGTCCACCATTGTGCTCGCAAAAGATCATCAATATCATGTGTGCACCAAACACATTGATGTACATTTTCACTTTATCTGATGGATCATTGACAATGGAAAATTGTGGCTCATCTATTGCCCAACCGGAGACATGGTCGCCGACACCCTCACAAAGGCATGGCCCTCGCCGAAGGTCAAGCACTTTGCTGCTGAACTGGGACTGTGCACGGCTTGAAGGGGAGTGTTGAAGTACGCAAGCACACGTGCAGCCCCTGCTTGGACCTGAAGAGGTACAGCTGTGGATATACCGCAAGACTATACCATGTTGATACTAGCTTGCCTGTGAATGAGTGCCAACCCATTTCTTTTCTTACATATCCCTTTGTGTCTCACTCGTTTAGATCTACACATCTGTAGACACTTCTTGAGCATTTCCCCCCTTGGTAGACACAACCCTAGTATAAATACCTAGGTCTATATAGTCTTTCTTTTTGGACTCACCGCACCTCAGTTTGTTGCTCCTGCACACAACTGATGTGAGCTTCCCATAATGCATAGCTAGATTACAGAGATCATTAATTGATTACCCAGTCTCGCACCTACTAGGTAAATACATACAGTTCGTTGCTCCTGCACATGACTGAGTCTCGCACCTACTAGTGCATCACTGTCATTATCTTGTCTGTTTTATCACCCAGGACCCCCTCATCTTCGCAAACATGTCCACATCACCCCCAACGACACTCACCTCTACTCCTATCTTGACCACTTATCCAAGAACAACTGGATTAGAGCCACATACACCAAGTATGCTGTCAACTGCATCCTGAAATATGGCTCTCACTTCATCTCCAGAGACTCCCTTCTGGTCCGAAAACTGACCACTGCCACTGACCTTGCCATAGTGGCCAAAGCCACAAAGAAACCCATTATCCTTCCCCCAAAGTATTCCCAATTTACATCCGTCTTCAACAAGGAAGCCACAGCTATGCCACCATCCTGCCCCTATGATCATGAAATTAACCTTGATGAATCCTTTGTTTCAAAAATCGCCAAAGCCTATTTGCTCACATGAGAGGAATGACTCACAACAGAAGCACTCCTAGATGAAAATCTTAAAACCGGAAAGATCCGCCCCTTGAACTCCCCCCAGGCTTCTCCCTTCTCCTTTATAAAGAAGAAAGACAGTTCCCTCCACCCCTGCCAAGACTATCAGTATTTGAACAAACACATGATCTAAGATGCCTATTCTCTTCCATTAATATTCAACCTCGTCGATAAACTCTGTGGCTCTCATCTTTATACCAAGTTCGATGTATGATGGGGCTACAACAATGTCCAAATCAAGGACAGACATCAATGGAAGGGTGCCTTCATCACCCACAAAGGCCTCTTTGAGCTGATGGTCATGTTCTTTGGAATCACCAACTCCCCGCCACATTCCAGAGATTTATGAATGCTTCATTCTCTGATATGATCATGGAGGGATGGCTTGTTAGTTACATGGACAACCTCCTTATCTTCTCCCTGGATGAGAAAAGCCATGAGGAACGAACCAAGCGTGTCCTCCAATGCATGACTGAATTAGATCTCCATCTCAAACTCAAGAAGTGCACTTTCATCACCGAGGAAGTCAAATACCTCAGAATGATTGTCGGTCCTGATGAGCTCTCCATGGACCCAGTTAAACTAGAAGGCATTTCAGCCTGGCCCTAGCCCACCAACATCAAAGGGGTACATTCCTTCCCTGGCTTTGCCAACTTCTACCAGTGATTCATCCCCAACTATTCCAATGTTGCCCATTCCTCTATTGATTTGACCAAAAAGAGAGCTGAATGGTACTGGTCCCCCTCGTGCAAGTTTGCCTTCCAACATCTCAAATGCCTCTTCCTCAAGAAGCCAGTCCTCCACCTCCTGGACCTCTCTGCCCCTTTCACCATTGCTACAAATGCATCCAAATATGCCTTGGGTGCCATCCTCCTCCAAACTGACACCAATGGCAATTGGCACCCTTGTTCCTACCTCTCCCAATTCTGTATCTCGGCCAAACAAAACTATGACATCTCTGACCAAGAACTTCTTGCTATCATCCGCACCTTTAAGGCCTGGTGACATTACCTTCATGGATCCCCCTTCCCAGTCCAGGTCTTCACTGACCATAAGAACCTCATCTACTTCTGCTCCCCTCAAACCCTCAATTGTTGCTGCCTATGCTGGCTCCTTGATCTTGCCAACTTTGACCTCAAAATTGTCCATGTCCCAGGGTCCCAACTCGCTGGACCTGATGCTGGGAGATGGTGAGGGAGCGTTTGGAGCGATCTCAATCAATCTTGATGCCGAGAATCTCAGTGGTTGGCCCCAGATTGCGCAATTTGAAGTGACTGGTGAGATGTGTGATGGCCTGTTTGATCGCATCCTCAGAGCGCGATGCGAAGGTGATGTCGTCAACAAAGACTGGTAGCATAATCTGGACATCACCTTTGATATAGATGTAGACAGCTGCGTCGGAATAGGTCTGCTTGTAGCCCAGAGCGTCGAGGGTGGTGCGCAGCTTGCGATTCCAGCGATTTCCGCCGTGTTTGGTGTTCCACAGCAGGAGCAGGCGCCCCCCTAGGATGTAGATTCCCTGGAATGGCTGGGTCCTTGTCCTTGTCCTCATTGTCAGCGGGTGGTGAATATGGGGGAGATGCAGCGTTGGGTGGCTCAATGGTGCGGTTGGGGCTATTTGGGGACATCAGGGTCGAGGTAGTGCTCCTTTCGTCGAAGTCTGCGCGCTCAGAGATGATAGTACGCTTTGTGGTCGGATTGTAGAACTTCCATCCCTTGTAACCGTCTGGATACCCAATAAACACGCATTTCTCATAATGTGGGCGAAGCGCGTTGCACTTGTCCTTCTGCACATGCACATATGCCGTTGACCCCCACACTCGCAGATGGGACACATCAGGTTTGCGCCCATGCCACAGCTCGAAGGGAGTGGCGCTGTCGAGTGCGGCTGTGGGGCATCGGTTCCACACATGCACGAGCGCAGCAAGTGCCTCGCCCCAGAATGCCATCGCTAGTCCTGATTCCTGCAGCATGGCAGTGATGCGCTCCGAAAGCACTCGGTTTGCATGCTCAGCAACTCCGTTTTGCTGTGGGCGTGCTCGCACTGTGTGCTGGCACTCGATACCACATTCCTGTGTGAACTCAAGCATCGCATTGCTCATGTACTCCCCTCCCTTGTCGTCTCGCAGTGTTTTGATGTGTCATTCAGTTTGGTTCTCTGCGAACGCCTTGAACTGCTGAAATGCCTCGAAGACGTCTCATTTAGCGCGAATGGGCAGCACAAACCAATACCGCGAGTAATCGTCGATGAATGTTACCCAATACTGTTAGATGTGTTGAGTGCGCACCCTGGGAGTGTATTACTGTATTAGTATTGCAGCCACATTGTGGCGCATTGTTATGCTTTGTTTAGCGCACAGTTGTACTCCTGGAGCGCCACAGTGGACACTTTCCTTAGCTTCTCACTGTGGACTCCAGGTATGTCTACTCCCCACTCAAATATAATAAGCTTCTCACTGTGGACTCCAGCTGTGCAGTTCCAGCTGTCTTAACAAATACTGGTAGCCAGTGAATGTCTGATAGGGTACTTCGTGTACATCAGAGTGGACAAGTTCCAGGGGACGAGACGCGCGAGATTGCGATGCAAGGAATGGGTTGGCATGCATCTTGCCAGCCAGGCATGGTTCACAGATCGGGTCAGGCGCAGCTTCGCTCTCCAGCTTCATCCCAGTCACCATATTGTGCTCAAACACCAACCTGATGTCTGCCAGGTTGTGGTGCGCAAATCTGCGGTGCCACAGGGATAGGTCGAGTGGTATTGTGGTTGTGGGGCACGCATGCTCAGTCACAGGTTCAGTCACACTGTCGAGGAATGCTGCATTGTTGCTGTTGATGGTGGCGACGAACAGTGGTGTTCTAGGGGTGCATGAGAAGGCCATGTGGGTCACATTGATGTGTACAGTAAATGACAAGTGGTGGGTGAGGTATAGGACAGAGAGAAGGTTGTTCCTCAGCTGGGGAACATGCAACACATTCAAAAACTCGACCGCTCGACTGCTTTTTCCATTTAGCACTGGTTTGAACACAACTGACCCAACTCCAGCTGAATAGACGATGGTGTTGTCTGTGAGCTTGATTGGGACGCGTTTGGCAGTGTAGTTGCGCAGCCAGTGGTGATGGGGCGTCATATGAGAAGTGGCCCCCAAGTCTGCATTCCAGTCGTGGTCAGCATCGAGTTGGAGCGGTGAGAAGGGATCAGAGGGGTCACTGGAACGAAGACTTGCATTTCCTACACGCTCAACAACTTCCTCAGGTCCTGCTGCAACCACATTGGCTGTCTGTGACGCATCGCCCTTCCTGTCCTTGTTCCGGTTCGACTTGTAGTACTTTTTGGCACGCTGCAGTGAGTAGCACTTGCACTGGCAGTGGCCCTGCTTCTCGCAGAACAAACATGGCGCGTTGGCTGGACAGGCGCAATTGGCAGGTGACACAACAAGTGCAGACTGTGTGGCAGTGTGGGTAGCCTCAGAGCGTGGCTGGCGGTTGATTTCCTCGGTCTGGAATGCCACCTTCACTTTGTCCTTGTCCAGGTCAGTCAGGAGCGCCAGGGACAAGATGAAGTGGGAGTATTCCGGGCCCAGAGCCCAAATCATCGCCATGCAGCTCAGTTCAGCGTCCAGAGTCTTCAAATCGAACAATGTGCTGCGCAAATCCTGGATGCGCAGCATGGCTTCTTCAACTCGTGCTGCCAGCCCTGGCAGTGACTCCTCAGGATGCTTTCGGATGCTGAAAAACTCGTCGTATGTGACGAAACGGCTGCTGGCCTTCTGTTGGATGAAGACCTTCTGGAGCGCTGCCCAGGCCGCTGTGGAGTTGTCCTGGTCCACTCTAATGTGGACTCGCTGGTCCGGCGCAATGTTGAGCATCAGCTCCCCTGTGGCCTTGTCCTGCTTGATGTCCCAGGCCATTTGTTCTGCCCCAGCAGTGGATGGGCGGACCTCCTTTCCATCAACAAGTCTCCACAGGCCTTTGAAGCGGAATAGAGCCTTCATCTCCTTGCTCCAGGTGATGTAGTTGGAGCCATTGAGTGGCTGGATGCAATGCGAGTGCTGTTGGTGGTCAGAAGACATGGTGTTCGATGTAGGGAAGGTATAGGTGATGGAAAAACGGCTGGGGAAGCAACTGAAGGCAATGAGGTGAAAATTTTCGCTGAAGCTGTTGAGGGTGAATGAAGCGACTAAAGCGCAGGGCTCATAACCTGTTAAGACAGCTGGAACCACACAGCTGGAGTCCACAGTGAGAAGCTAATTATATTTGAGTGGGAAGTACACATACCTGGAGTCCACAGTGAGAAGCTAAGGAAAGCGGACACTGTGGCGCTTCAGGAGTACAACTATGTGCTAAACAATGCATAACAATGTGCCACAATGTGGCTGCAATACTAATACAGTAATAGACTCCCAGGGTGCACACTCAACACAGCTAACATTTACCTCCACCGTATAGAAACTCTTAGAATACCTCTGTAAGTACTTAGCTCGAATATCGACTTTGACACCAGGCTCCAATCCTCCAAGTCATATTGTCATCACCTCCACTTTATTCCAAAATCTGAGGCAAGCTTGATCATCAAGGGTGCACCACATAAGGTGAAGCCAACGCCTGAATCTCTCCGAAACTCCGGAATGTCAGAGTTTACCCCAGGAGTCTGACATGGTCCTAACAGACATTGGCATTGACAAGAAGGTAAAACTAGATGGTGTCCAGCCAAGCTTTGGATTTCTTATAGTCTCCATTAAAGGCTTCAGGGGCTCTGATGCATAGTTCGACAGGTTTTGATGAGGACATGGTGGGAAATGGGGCAGGAATGGGAGGACAGGGGATGGATGGTGGGTGACACAAAGAGGGGGTAGGGAAGGGAAAGATGAGTTGGGTGGCAATTGGAGTGGGGAAGGGTGGGGTAGGTTCTCAAGGAAGGGAGAGTTGGGCAGAGAGCTGGTGGCTTAGGAGGAGGCTGGAGTATTCCTCTTCTTTGCCAGGGATGGGGACATCAAGGTCAGTGGACTGTTCCTTTTCTTCTTCAGAGTAGGGGTTTTCCTTGGTGTTGTCCGGGGAATCTGTATAGGTGGCATACCACCTGAAGCTACAGTGACTCACAAAATTGTCCCAATGTTTTGCACTTTTTGATTGTTCAGTAAATAGCTCTTACACATAAATAAATATAAACAAAGTGTTGGTGTATCAATGGTAGCAGTTACTCATGGCTAAGTGCTGGTAAAAGAATTATGTAATTTAGATTTGTAATCATGGAGATATATGCAATTCAAAACTAACACTCATTGGGACAATTATGTGAGTGTGTTCTATAAATGTAGTTTTAGTACTTGGTATGACCCCCCTTGGCCTTAAGCACTGCTGCAACTCTTCTAGGCATAATTTCAATCAATCCCTGACACACTCCTGGCTCTATCTCTCCCCACACCTTTGCAACTCTATCCCATATCTCCCCAACTCCCTTAGCCTGTGTTGGATACTGACAAAGCTCTTTTTTGATGTGACCCCAGAGGTGTTC
>QFEL01003700.1:0-44194 GCA_003316195.1 Neoboletus brunneissimus
TCATTCTCAAGCGCGTATGCACTCGGTATGTACAAGAGTACCGACTACATGTCAGACTGACCAAGAGTACATTCGTAGTTGGCACCAGTTTTCTACCTGGGCCTGTGAAAGTCAGTTTTTGTCTGCTTTATATATAACCCACCACTAATTGAACGGATTGTGTTCCGATAACTGTAGGTACCTCATCTCTACCGTCGATGCTGCAGCACTGACAGTCGAATAGGTGTAAGCAACCCTCTTCTACAGCTCTCAGTACCTGGATGGGCTACGGATACCATTCGAAGGTGCTGCGGTGTGGCTGGTGGGTAAATGGGCATATGTGTTGTTCCTTGCTGCTGCTGACAGCGAGTCGTCGTGCTCTCCAAGTTGGTGTTGACTTGAATCACAGTAGTGGTGGTTCTGCGTGTTTATGCAATGTGGGACAAATCGAGAACGATCCTGTGTATTCTCGTCTTCCTTTGTATGGTGCAAGTCATTGTCGCCTGTGTCTGGGATGGTGTCTATTACACCCCTCATGACGAGACTTGGTCAGGTATGTTTTGGACGAAAGTGGGCGTTCCAGATGTAATCTTGAGTAAATGACTGTATCTGTTCACTCCTTTCTCCAGTGACGACCGAACGCACTGCTGTTTCGACATTTTGCAGTGACTTCTCGGCAACCCCTCCGGGTAAATACAAATTAATTCCCCAAATTGTTCTCGGTGTGACACAGTCGACCCTCGCCATCATCCCGACCTTGAAACAAGCGGTCGAGACGTACCGACCGACGAAGAAGCGGGAGATCAACAACCGGTACATGAAGCTACTCGTGAGGAAAGGCGTGCTTTATTTCGTCCTGTATGTCTCCCTCGTCTCGTTCTGTCATCCCTACACGTCCGATCTCCGCCGTCGCCTTTTTCTTTCTCAAAGACCCAAAAAAGAAAAAACGAATCACCCGGATGTTTTCTCCTGAACCAGGAATCTGCTTGCCAACACCTTGGGTATGATCCGACCCAGGTCTCCCCGTCCTGGTCTGGCTTGGTTATACAGTTTCATGCCTTATCATGCCTCGGTTCATCATCAGCATAAGGGAATGGTACGACCGCGATCTTTGGCACCGATAGCAAGGGGTTGATACTGGGATTCGGGGTCATCTCGCAAGCCATTTCCGGCGGTAACGAGGCTGTATCTACGATTGTGTTTGCGGACGTCCGCCCGGGAGGACAGTCAGACGGTGGCGTGTGACGCGGAAGAGTTGGATCCGGAGGTGGTTCAAAGTTGAAGGGGTCGGGCAGGGTGCATGTGAGGACTTGGGTTGGTCATCGAAAAAAATGGATGAGCGCTGGGGCGCTTGGTGTATGAATGGCAGAGGAGGATTTTTTTCGGAACGTCCCTCGGACTGTCGGACACATGGCTATTCGGACGTTCGTTATCTCTAGTCATTCGTTTCAGTGCGCGGGTCTGAGGAATGTAAACAACCGATGGGTACTTGTTCTTCTTCCTGTGGCTCGTCATTACCGAGGTTGACTTTGATCTTTCGTCCAACAAGTACGTTCTTGACGGCCGCGATGATCCTCCGGAACTTGAAGGTCGTGAGGACCGGGGACTGTGACGCTGAATTGCCGTGAAGAAGTTCAAGCCTATGGATATATGGGTCGACCAAAAAAAAAAGGTGACGAACGCTGCTTCAGGTGGTAGAGGAACTCGTACTCGTTCTACTCTATTCACGACAGCTCTCGTGATGCAGTCTGCTACCGTCTTTAAACAATTTGGGATGGAGAATCGGTCTCGTTTGGTGATCCGGATGTGACCACAGACCGTGGGAATTCTGTAGTGCCGTGGATAGGCTTGCGTCACGCCAGTGCGCGACCGTACGCTCTTACTTTCATACCCCCAGCGACATGCCCGTCCCCACACGTCCACAGAAAACGCCCGTCGGCGTTCAGTCCTACTACCAAGCCAAAATTGAAGCTGCCGAACTCTTGATCAACCAAAAGACGCAGAATCTACGTCGTTTGGAGGCACAACGAAATGCGTTGAACGCTCGAGGTACGTGCCCCCCCCTCCCATTTTTTGCAGGTGAACGGGTGACATACGCGGGGTTGTAGTGAGGTTGCTTCGGGAAGAGTTGCAGCTGCTTCACGAGCCGGCGAGCTATGTCGGGGAAGTGGTCAAAGTGATGGGTAAGAAAAAGGTGTTGGTCAAGGTCCAGCCAGAGGGAAAGTACAGTACGTAAAGAGGCTGTTTGAGCGTCCTGTGACTGCTCACGCTGTGCTCGCAGTCGTCGATTTTGACTCTGAGATTGACGTCGCGGCACTCACGCCGTCTCAGCGGGTCGCGCTCCGATCGGACAGCTACACGATTCACAAGATACTACCGAACAAGGTGGACCCGCTGGTGTCGCTCATGATGGTGGAAAAGGTGCCGGACAGTACGTACGAGATGGTTGGGGGGCTGGACAAGCAGATCAAGGAGATCAAGGAGGTGATTGAGTTGCCGGTGAAGCACCCGGAGCTGTTCGAGGCGCTCGGGATTGCGCAGCCCAAGGGTGTGCTTCTGTACGGACCGCCTGGTACGGGCAAGACGCTGCTCGCGCGTGCGGTGGCGCATCACACGGACTGCAAGTTCATCCGGGTGTCAGGGTCGGAGTTGGTGCAAAAGTACATTGGGGAGGGGAGTCGGATGGTGCGGGAGTTGTTTGTGATGGCGAGGGAGCATGCGCCGAGCATTATCTTCATGGACGAGATTGACTCGATTGGGAGTTCGAGAGGGGAGAGCGGGTCGGGGGGGGGAGACTCGGAGGTGCAGCGGACGATGTTGGAGCTGCTGAACCAGCTGGACGGGTTCGAGGCGACGAAGAACATCAAGGTGATCATGGCCACGAATCGGATAGGTGAGCGGGACCGGGTGGGGTGGTGGCTTGTCTGACGTGGGACAGACATTCTTGACTCGGCGTTGCTGCGGCCAGGGCGGATCGACCGCAAGATCGAGTTTCCCCCGCCGGGACCGGAGGCGCGTGTGAGCATCCTGCGGATCCACTCACGCAAGGTGGGCCCTCTGCTCTGGTGGTGTGTGCGTGTGTGTTGCTGACGGGAGGGACAGATGTCGCTTCAGCGGGGGATCGACATGAAGGTGCTGGCAGAGAAGATGGGGCAGTGTTCGGGTGCAGAGGTGCGCGGGATCTGCACGGAAGCGGGTGAGTGACGGTGTGTGGTGTGAGCGCTGTCTGACGGGGTGCAGGGATGTACGCGCTGCGGGAGCGACGCCAGCACGTGACGCAGGAGGACTTTGAGTTTGCGATTGCCAAGGTGCTGAAGAAGCAGCAGGAGGGGAACACGTCCGTGCACAAGCTGTTCTCATAACGTCATCGGGCCGAGAGTGATGACGCGTCGTGTTGATTAGTCATACGGGAATGTCCGGTAGTAGTTAAGTTTTGTGTCGATGCGATGGCGTGACTCTCACCGCCAAAGATGCTCGAGCCCTACCGAATCGACGACTTTTTCAACCTCGACGCCTCGTCCACCCCCGACGACGCCCTCTTTGCCCTCTTGCTCGAGGACGACTTTTCAAAGCTGCCACAGCCCTATGACATCCCCGTCTCGGACGCATCCTCCTCCACCGCCTCACACTCCCCCATCCCCATGTTCGCCATCGATCCACAGCTCGTCGGCACACCCGCAACATCAAAGGCCCTCTCCGACTTTGGCGACGACGACGACGACGATCCACCCCCCCTCCCACAGCCAAGGCAGTCCCGGAAGGGCACCGTCATGTCCGGTGCCATCAGGAAGGCGCCCCTCCCCGACAAGGAGAACAAGGAGGGCAGGCAGAAGAAGGACACCCCACCCCTCAGGATCCTCGAGCCAGAGGACTGGCGTCCGTCCCCAGAAGAGTACAAGAAAATGTCCAGCAAGGAGAAGCGCCAGCTCCGCAACAAGATCAGCGCACGCAACTTTCGTGTCCGTCGCAAAGGCACGCGCCCTCTTCTCTTGCTCCCGTCTCTGACCTCACCCTTGCGCACAGAATACATCACCACCCTCGAGGGCGACATCGCGGAGCGTGATCGTCTCATCGATGCCATCCGCTCCGAGCTCGGCTCCTCCAGGTCAGAGAACATCGCCCTCCGCCAGGAGATCGCCGCCCTCAAAAGGTGTCTCCTCGAGGGTCGTGCCCTCCCCGACCTCCCTCCCCCCGCAGAATTGCCCCCCGTTCCCGCCTCCCCTCCCCTGACGCCCCCCGCAGCAGCCACATCTCCCTCCCCCGTCGTTACCCCAAATACACAAAAGGACCTTGCCACGTCTCCCAGGCTCAGCAACCGCGCCTTTTGGGGCGGTCTCGGTGGTATCGGCGTCACCCCCGTACACGCCACCTTTGTCCCCCCAATCGCCGTCCTGGCCGCAAAGGCCTCCACCACCCCCTTCTCCACTGGCAGCCCTATCCTCAACCCATCCATCTTTTACGAAGAGACCATCCGTCCCCGTGTCCTCCAGGAGAACCTCAACCCCGGTCTCAACCCCTCTGCCTACCGTGGCCTCGTCGAGAAAAAGGGCTCTGCCAACATCAACCCCGCACTCAACAACCTCAACCCCACCATCGCCCATGGCGTCGGCGCATTCGACACCTTTTCCGATCTCAACCCGTTCACCTTCAAGACCCTCGATGCCTATCGCATGCAGCTCTGGGGAAAGATGGCCGCACAGCAACATGCCCACCAACCACAGCCACAGTCCCATCCATACACACAGCCCAATGGCCTGGCCGGCAACATCAAGCCGCACTATTTCAACCCAACCAACCCGGCTTTCAAAGCCAAGGCTGCCTCGCCACACCTGCCATCGAAGGAGCAAGCCGCCGCCGCCGCGATCGCGAGCCAGACGCTCTTCAGCAAACTTGGCAGCGCGTTCTGGGAGGCCTTTGCTGGCTCCCCCACACAGACCTCTGCATCCAAAAACTGGGATGCAGAAAAGGTGCGCAAGGTCCTCGAAGGACGCGCGGTCGTCAAGGTCGTCGATCTCGATGTCCCTCCTGCGCAATCCGTACCATCGACACCCTCGCAGGCGTCTTCGTCCGCAAAGACGGACAAGCCGTCGTGCAAGGACTGTCTGACCGACATTTTGGAAGAATCAATGCGAAGTCTGACGCTGAGCAAGAAATAAGCTTGTATGCGACCTCGGGATTCGCTTTCCCCCATACTCACACCTTCCTCGGCAGCCTTTTTACCCATATAATTGTTGTTCTTCTCCACCTCTCATAATAGGCGTCTCCCCACTCGTTTGTTCGTGTCGTCTCACACCATACATGCGCAGACTAAATCTCTTGCAACCACAGTCTCCAATGCACCGAACGCACCGCAAGATGGTGCCCGGTATTGTACACGTCTGTCGCTCTGAACTGTTGTTGCTACTTGCCCTCTTGTCACACATACACGCACTAGCCCGTTGATACTGTCTTGATTGGAATTGTACATGACATGGAATCAGAAATGAAATCAGGTAGTGAATAGAGTCTCACGGATGTACATGTTGTTTGGCAACGGCCTTGGAAACAAATAAACCCGTTTGAAACATACCTTTTGATAGATCGCTCCGTTGCGTGTCTCGCTCAGGTCTCTAATCGCACTTGTAGCGCGCCAACGACGATGGCAGACGCGTCGTTCAAGGACGTCCCAGAACTGTTTGAAGTGAGGCGCCGAACGTCCACCGTGGTGCTAGCGTTCACCCGTCTCTTTTTTTCCGCGGTTTCTAGGTCGAAATTGGGGAAGCGTTGACGGCGCGCACCGAAAGCCTAGGTACGTCTTTTCGTTCTCGCCTTGGCGAATGATCACGACGTTTCCCCTCCAGCGACGTTTCGTGAACTCGGTCCACCAGATCTGTGCCACGTAGTCAAGAGTACGGGAAGAACTGGACAGCGGGATGTGAGTCCCCTCGGGGGTCTGTCCCCGGTGAAGACGGCTAACGTCACACGCCCAGCTCGGCTCCTTCCACTTTGTCTCTGGCGTCGATGCCAGCTCCTCCGCCTCCCTCGCCGCCTACATCAACTCGCTCACGTACGCCATCGAAGACAACTCGGCATGGTTCTCCAAGGGCCCGGTGTGGAAAGTTCGAAACGGGTGTTATTGCTGCTTTAACGCCTTTTCGCGCGTGGACATGCGTGTGGACGTCAAGATTCCGGGTGGGGTGCATGCCTATGTGGTGGATCTGCGTGGGGAGCGGTGTGTCCCTCTCCCACTTTGATTTACGTTGCGTCGTGCTAACCGATGTTGCTGCGACGTCGAACAGACACGAAGCTACCCCGGATATTTGGCAGGAAACTTACGTCTCCGCGCTCCTCCGTGCGGTTCTCTATTCGGACGATCCGACGTACTGGTTGGATGCGTATCGCAAGTTGGATCCGATTACGACGGGGGAGGGGGAGGTGAGGTTTCTGCAGGCGGTCGAAGCATTGTTTATGAAGGGTGCGTCTGGACGTCGATCTTTTCATTGCACACGCTCTCACTCGCATATATATGTATAGGCTGGCAAGTCGGGTCGGACCCCGAGATCCAGGTAGCGACGGTCGTTTCGAATCATCTCACTGCGGGCGTGATGAAGTACTTTGGGGCGAGCGGACGGTATCAGCAAGCGGCGAATCTGTTTGAAAAGCTGGCGGTGAGGGAACCCGAGGTGGCGTCGTTGTTGGCCAAGAGTTATATTGGGATGAGTGCGTTCCCCATTCATGCCTGTATGCATGTGTTGACCGCATGGTGGTGTTGCGCACACGCAGACGAAGAAGTCAAGGCGGTTCAGATCATGTCGGCCGCGATGGGGCGCACCCCTCATTCTTACACGCTCTTGCACGTCCAGAGCGATTTCTTGCGCTCCAAAGGTAAGGCGGCGTGGGCACTCAAACTGGCCAGGGAGGCTGTCAATTGTGCACCGAGCGAGTTTGTGACGTGGGAGAAGCTGACGGAGTTGTACATCGACGCCAAGGATTACGAGTCGGTGCGTCGTCTTTCACCCCTGCTGTCCATCGTTGGGTGACGCTTTTCGAAAGGCACTCCTCACGCTCAATTCGTGTCCCATGTTTACGTACAATGGCAAGGATGTACATCGGCCGATTCAGACGTCGCGCGCGCATCTCCCGTTTAAACGTCAGATTATCGAAATTTTACCGGAGAAACAAAAGACGGAGGACGACGAGGTATGTTGGGACGTGGTCATCTCATCGCTCGCTCACCACGCTCTGTGTCGTGTCTAGGCCGACCTTGCCCTGCTTCGCCTCCCAGCACCTGGTCTCCGGGGTACCTGGGCGCGTGCCTATTCTCTCCTTACACGTCTCGTCTCTGAGATTGGATGGGACGAGCTGTTGAAGACCCGGAGTGCCGTGTTCGTCATGGAGGAAGAATACCGAATGCAAAAGTCGCACGCGGATCTGCAGAACGCGACGGGGAGTGGGCATACCCTGAGGTCTGGGTCGCAGGGCGACGGAGATGGGGACGGGGATATGGTGATACACGAGGACGGGACGGTGGTGAAAAGGGGGGTGATTGAGTCTCCGACGGTGAACGCGAGTGGGAGGATGGCCGACGACGACGCGTCGACGCGGGCGGTGCATAGTCCGCAGGAGTCGCGGGGGTCTGATGGACAATTGGTGGTGTCGGGGAGTATTCCGATCATCAGGGTGTCGACGGAGTCGGATATCGAGCGGGAGTTGGCGGCGGCTGCGAATGGGGATGTGAATGGGGAGGGCCAGAACGGGGCGGGGCAGGAGAATGGGGAGGTGGTGAATCTGACGTTGGAGAGGCCTGTGGTGGCAGCTGCAGTTGTGGCGGACCAGGACGCGGCAGAGTCCCCGAGGACGGGTCAAGATGCGTTTTCGTTTACGAACAAGCGGTTGTGTGAACGGTGGTTGGACAACCTGTTTATGGTTCTCTACGAGGTACGTCGATGTCCTGCCTTGCGCACGGTGTTCAAACTTGACGCTCTGCAGGACTTGCGAGTGTGGACCATCTTTCGCGCTGAAGTCGCGCATTTCAAGACCCAACACGTCGCGTATCGCAAGACGGGTTTGGAATGGGAAATTCTGGGCGATTTGGGCCTTCGATTGCATCACAAGGAAGAAGCCAAGGAGGCGTATCAGCGGTGTCTCGAGACGCCGCGGTATGCGCAAAAACCGTGGGCGAAACTGTTGGAGATGTATGCCGAGGAGGGAGACATTACGAGGACGATTCAGACGGCGATACGGGTGGCTGCGTATCTGTACGCGGATTACACCGAGATGACGGTGCGTGTTTGTGTCCGAGTGTTGTTGGTGGTGCTGAAGCGAACGACGACAGTACCCGTCGTTGATCGCGCGGTCGTTTTTCAAGCTGGGTCAGATCCATGGACATGCCAAGATTTCGTTCACGTTGCTCAGTATGGGACTCCCGGATCCGGTGCTCAAGATCATGGATGGGTATTTGCAGTACGGAAAGACGTTCAAGGTGGAGGGGTATGATTTTTGATTCGAGCATTAGAAAAAAAAATGGCGTGCAGAGTCGTTGGATGGTATTCTCTTCGTTCTCCCGATACGACGTGTGCCTTTTTGTTTGTACGTTTGAAATGTCTCCTTTATTCATTCTCCTTGACCCCCTGACGGGTGTGACGTGTGGCGGCGGGTGGGCGGCCCCTCTGGCGGGTTAAAGCGGAACCCGGTTCCGTGGATCAGTCAGTCACTGGGTGTGGCCACAAACCTCCTCTTTCGAAAAAAAAGCGTCGCCACTCGTTCGTTAACAACCCCACAGTCTCTCATTTGGTCTTTCCCCCGTACAGCTCAGAGGAATCAGGTGAGGACAAGAACAAGGGGTACGATTACGTCTAGACTGTCACATCGTTGACACGGACACCGTCTCCACGACCACGAACGAG
The DNA here is from genome assembly GCA_003316195.1 of Neoboletus brunneissimus. Lineage (NCBI taxonomy): Eukaryota > Fungi > Basidiomycota > Agaricomycetes > Boletales > Boletaceae > Neoboletus > Neoboletus brunneissimus. Next base: position 8,865 of record QFEL01003700.1, read on the forward strand.
ACAGGGTGAAACAGAACAGAACACAAACGACGACGACGACGACCAAGAGGGGACGATGTCTGATTCGCCCGTCCGTCGGTTCTCCACGGCGAGTCCGATGAACCATTTGAAACGGGAGGAGAGTCTGATCAATGCGTACGAGGCGGAAGAGGAGCGGATTATCAATGTGTTGTCGCGCAAGTTGGAGCAGGTGTGTTTCGTTGCTCGTCGTCTTCTTTCTTTCTCCCTGGTTCTGAACGGACGTTGCTAGCTTCGCGAGGAAAAGATTCAACTCGAGAATGCGCTCGAGGCAGAGAGCGAGTCGCACGTGAATAGGCTGAATCGGGAGTTGTCCGCTCTGCGTGCACAGGCGCAGGCGAGTGCGAGCGGGAACGGGAATGGGAGTACGACGGCGAGCGGTGCCTCTTCCCCTGAAGCCATCCGCGCGCCGTATCTGAGCGGTCGACACGATCCGACGGCGCCGAGTGTCGATGTGATGTTGGAAGCGATGCGACGGGAGAACGAACAGCTGCGAACGCGGTTGGTGGATACGGAGCGGGATTACGTTCGGATTTCGAGGTTGAATGATATTTATCGGGAGGAGTTGTTGGAGTTGCGGAGAAGGGTGAGTTTGGTGTACTCTGGGAGGGGGGTTTTGTTGACCGGCAAGGGCTAGCTCGGGTTGTCGGTGGATAATCTGGTGGGGTTGACGCCTTTTGACCCGTTTTCGCAGCCGACGCATCGGCGGTCGTCGACGTCTGGGATTTCGTCGCCGAGTACGTCGGTGGTGTATTCGTCTGCGCGACCGATGACGCATGCGGTGCCTATTCCGTCGCATGGGGTACCGATTCCACGACCGTCGTCGTCGATCCACCGACCGCAGAATAGCGCGTCGGAAACGACGACGCCGCTGTCGTACTCGCCCTCGTCGACGGAATCGCCCTCGCCGTTCCCGTTCTCGCCTGTTCTCTCGGCGCACGCGCCTGCGGGGAGCAGTGTGTTGAGTAACGGGACGCACATGACGACCCCGCCGTCGTCGTCGTCTGCGCAGTCGAATGGGGGGGTGGTAGGGGGTGGGTATGGGGTTGGGAATGTGCATGCGTTGACGTATCCGAGTGTGCCGCCGCCGTCGTTGTCGTCGTCGTATGGGTCGCCTGTGGTGTCGTATTTTCCGCAGAGAGAGACGTCGCCTGGGGAGGGGTTGAGTCGGCGGGGGTCGGGTGCGCGTGGGCGGGGCGTTGGGGTGGGAGTGGGTGCGGGGACAGAGATGGGGAGGGGGAATGGGAGGAGTGGGAGTCGGAGGGATAGTGTGGAGCGTGGGGGGAGGATTGCGGAGACGGGGACGTTGGTGCCGAGGTCGAGGGCGGATAGTCGGGGTGTAGGGGCGGGTGAGGGGCGGTGAATGTCCTGGTCTTTTTTCTTGTCGTTGTTTCTCGCGTTTGGTGTCGGTTTCGTGACTGTTTTGTATCGATGCATTTTTAAATCTACAGTATGTTTTAGGACAGGGGTCTCCGTTGTCCATATCAGTCGAACAATATGGAGGATGGCACAGCCACCGTCGGCCAACAAACGGTGGCTGTGTCAGAGAGATATGGTGCTGTAGAGGCGGATATTATGGCGAGAATGTTCTGTTCGGATGTGGTGGGATGGGTTCTTCGACGACCAAACGAGCTCTATGCACCCCAAACAATGGCACAACGAGGATGTAGGCGGGTGTTAGAGTGGCGGGGAGTTGCCAGCGTTTCAGGGTCCCTTACCGACGGAATGCCCAATCCGGGTCCGAGCGCTTGCTTGGCGAGTCACGAGACGGAGACGCGGCGGGCTATAAAGCGGCGGGACGCGAAAACGATCCATAGATCCCCCCTTTTTTTTTCCATGTCGTATCAATACCCATTCATACCTGGGCACTCTTCAATGCCTGCAACACCCCAGACGACGTATCGTTGGGATGACGGTGACCCACTTCATCAACAGCAACAACAACAGCGTCTTGAGCAGCAAGTTCTACAGCATCCACTTCAGCATCAGCCAGAGCACAATCAAGACGTGTATGTCCCTACCTCGTCAACGCCCACCGTGCAACTTCAAGATCACGTCCCAAATGTGGCCAGCCAGGGTCCCAGACGTCCTGGTTCTGGTCATGTCGTTGAGGGTGATGAGCCGCAACTCCGTTTGCAACATGTGTCCGTGCCAGCACTCTTACAGCCTGAGCACATGAGACCACCCATGATTGATACCAATCGTGCGTATCATGTCGGAACCAGTGCTAGCCCCCCTTCGGGTCCGCCGTCTGCGGGGCCGAGTGGTGCATATCACGGTGCAGTTGGTCCTGTGCGTGCGCGCATATCCCCTGTGCATACGGATCCTCGCGCTGCGGCGCATCCGTACCAACGTCCCCAGAGTGCTGCCGGAGTGGTAATCGCAAGATCGAGAAGAGAGCCTGAAGACGTCCAGAGTGTGAGATATCCAAGACAAGCGTCGTCCTCGGCGACGTCTATCCCAGCCCCGCTCTCAGCAACAGCGATGACGATGACGACAACATCAAAGGGCGCCGCCAAGATGGTTTCGATGACCAAGTGCGTGTTGTTTGCTTTGCGGCGAGGCGTGCTCACGCGGTCGCGCCACAGAGGATTGATAAATCCTGGTTATTCGTCGACGAACGTCAGCTTTAGGATCCGTACCGACCTACACTTCAATAGTGAAACAAGCGTCTTGACTGCATTGTGTGAACTCCCTGGTCTATCCAAGAACGACGTTACCGTCGTCCTCTCGACCAATGCCATGAATCGGGTAAAGCAGGTCGTCGTCACCGCCAAATCTACTCAAGAATTCCCGGACGATGGATATGTGGTGAGAGAACGCAAGTCGGGTAACGTGTCGCGCACGTTTGTCGTCCCGAGTGAAACAACAGTGCGTCTGTTCTTTTGTTCTCAGTGTATTCGTACATGTCACACACGCTTGCGTTGCAGCCCGACGACATCACTGTTGAGATGCGAGACGGCCTCCTTTCGTTGAAAATCCAGTGTCCGCCGCCTTCACCAGAAGACGATTCCCAAGAGATTGTGATACGCTAAGTGATTGGTAGATCTGACTTGACCACAAGTTCTCCTCATGTTGCATTGGCAGCTCAGTGCCCCCCTCAGTCTCCCGTGGATCTTTTCGATTTCGCTTCATATCACCACTCGCTGACCGACGACCCTCTCTCACTTTTAGCTTTCTGGTGCTCGAAAAATGTTTTATATCCCATCAGCACCCCATCTCGCCAAGATACTCTGTTGCTATGTGTATCCTAATCGCCATCTCGCAGCATGCTCTATTTGTTTTCCGTTTGCTTTTCACTATACCTAGGCTGGTGCATCATATTGACGCGGACCTCTCTTTTTCTGTGCAATTCGTGTAGCAACATCTCTAGACTACATCTCTCTGTTGTTTTATACCTAACCATATACACGCGTATACATATGAAACGTGTTGGAGCTCGTCAAACGCGTGCCCCGTCGCTCGTTGGATGGTGGTGCAGTGACCTTGTGTGGGTCACTTTCTTCACCCATGTCTCCCCGACGTAGATCAACGGCGGATGGCGATACACGTGTTCCTCCCCCTCGGGTGGAAGAGACACCACGGACGGTGCGAGCAGGTCACGCTCTGCAACCGTTTTGGCGAGAAGCTCGCGTATGCTCAACGCACTGCTGTCCACGAACGTCGGTGTGCGCTCCCTCGGAGAGATAGTGCACCGGGGAACGTAAGGCACAATCCGAGCGGTGCTCGTGCTCGCCGGTGACCGCCAAGACCGTCTGCTCCGACGACGCGTCCGAATCCGCAGTGTCCCCAGCACGTACGCAGTGTTTCGGGAGCTGGGCCTCGGGCGCGGGGTACACCGAGACAGAGACGGTGCCCCTACACTTGCGTACGTCACGCCGAGGTGCTACCACGGCACCCAATCCTCGTCGTCCGACTCGACCCCTGGCGTCCTCTTCCGCCACGCTCGGAGCCCAAACGGTTCCCCCAAATTGAGCGGTTCATCCTCCGTCTGCTGGACTTTGAGGATGACGTGGGGGACGTTGGAGAGGGTGTGGTAGTACGTTTCGAAATCGGTGGCGTGGTGCGGTTCGGGGTCGATTACGAACGGAATGGGTTTGGTGGTCGTGGTGACGATCTCACTGGCGGCGATTTGGTCTGCGGTGGCGTTTGGCATGGATCTCTGTCCTGGGCGGAGGATTGGGGGTTTTGAAATCGGGGGACGTCGCGCGGAGGATTTGGGAGGGTTTGTCGACGGATTCGAGCGTTGGGTCTGAGGTGTGTTCGGAGGCCCATTTTGGTGAGATGGTGGAGTCGAGGCAGAGGTGCAGGTGCAGGTGCAGAGGTTCGACAAAGGTGCGGGCGATGATGACCTTGACGCATTGGTCGTCTGAGCCTGCCCAAGTGGACGAAACTCAGTCTGGGCAAGAAACGCAATGAGGCCGAGTTTAGAGACGGGCGCACCTTGAGAGAACGCAAACCCATCGTGTTTGCTAATGATCTCTGCGATGTAGTTCGCGATGGGATCGCTGCCAGTGAAGCTTCCGTCGAGGGATTCCGTCACTTGGAGTTGCACGATCTTTGATCGGACCAAGTTGTCACTCGGCGGATCGTAGAGAGGGTGGACAGCTGTGACTCCGGCTTGTGTTTCGGCCGTCGTCCCGTTCGTGAACGTGACGCGAGCACGGTACTCGTACATCGACTCGGCATTGACAAACTGGGCCACGGAAGCAAATCAGTCACTTGTTTATCCTATTCTGGAACGGACCCACTTCTGCCCGCCTCAGCTCAGCAGCTGAATGGAGGTAATCAAGCGCCGGGGGAAAGTTGGTCGATGGGATGAGAATCGCAAAGCCTCGAGTGACGTCACGAACGGAGCCAGGAGGTTGCGCCTCTCTCATATCTATCGCTTGCTGTTCTTCACGATCTCCGCGAAGGCCGTCTCGTTACTACAATTGGCCGTGGGGTGCATTGAGAGAACCCGTGGTGAGGAAGGACTCACGCTCTCTGGGTCGAGTAGGTCGATCGCCTTACGTTCTTTGGTCGGGCGTGTCGTCGTCTCTATGGAACGCCTGATGATCGCCGTTGAGGGACAGGTGGAAGCGGGAGAACGCGAGTAGTGAGCGCGAAATGAGTACACTCACGACGCTTTCACGGAGGATCGTTCTTTGACCGAGCGAGGCTGATTGGACAGCAGTACATCCTGGGGTGAACTTTAAGCGCGCATCGCCTTGGACGATGGTGCCTGGGGTGAGATCGGGTGCACGGACCCAAGCCTGAAGGCTGGATTCTGGGGAGAGGTAGGTGGTACTTGCTTGAACGGCGCTGGCACCGAACAGGTCCGGGGACGGCAAGGCGATGATGTTCTGGAGATGATCCACACGCATGGGCTCCGAAGGAGGGATGGAGAGAGAGAAGCCGTCCTCGTGGCCACATTTAACGTTTGCGTGCGTCGGCCCTGATGAGTCTACAAGCATCAATATTACTGGCCGTGAACGTGATGGTGGTTGCGCCCTGCACTGGTTTGTTCCCTGGCCGAGTCCGTTGAAGCGTCCCGGCCCCCCATGAAGCTATGCCATCACGACCATGTGGCCAAGCTCACCGCGATCTCGAGTTTTATCGTAGTGGTAGTGATCATTCCTAGGGTGAGTCGGTCATTCAGATTCATACCGGGGTTGGTTCCAGGAGTTAACTTGGGAACCGATACGACGGCGTCGCCACATCGGTTAATTCATTTGACAGTACTTTAGTACCGCAGCTTTGAGAGAAATCGACGTTGCACCTTGTTTTTACGGAGACACGTTCCCGGGTGGGTACAACTTCAACGGAAGCGCTCGAACCGCTCACACGTTTCTGACGGCGTGGCCCAACAACGTCGAAGTTTCAAGTCTACCCTCTGGAATGATGCACAATGAACTGCCTGATGTGGCCTCGCCTGACGGGATTGGATTAGTGGCGTTTCTCGTTGCTCCTCAAGTCAGCCGCACATGCCACCCACGCGACGAGCACAATGGTCGCCTTTTAAAAGACCACACGGCCACAGGTTACCATTCACCGTGTTTGTAGTACTCTCCCGCCATGTCCCGGGCGTCGCGCGCCGCTCTTCTGGTATCAGTCTCTACCCTGTTCGCGCTCGCATGGGCCCAGCCAGCGCAGGATAGCTGGCCTCAAGTGTATCCCGGAATGCCGACGGGCGATTATAGTCCGGAATGGCAAAACTGTGCGTAGTGATATCACATGTGTTATACGTCGCACCATGACACCGTCACTCTCGCAGACTTTCAGGTAACGCAAAACCTTCCAAACGTGTCGTGGTCGCTCGCTCGGAACTGGGCTGGCAATATCCCCGTGCAAAGGTCGGGTCATCCGAATGATACACTGTTCTTCTGGGCGTTCGAGTCTTCCAATGGGTCGTTTACCGCGAATAGTAGTGAGCCTTGGGGAATCTGGCTCAATGGAGGGTGAGTTTATGAGAGCACATGTGATACGCAGCTAACGGTTTTGCGCAGCCCCGGCGGTTCGAGTCTCGTTGGTCTCTTGTTCGAGGTCCGTCTTGTGTTTCCTGGGACTATCATCTATTATGGTCGTCGTGTTGACATTTTGTACCTCAGAATGGTCCGGTCCATATCATGAGCAATTACTCGGCTTACGAAAATCAGTACGCATGGAGCACCGTGGCCGATTACGTGTGGATCGATCAACCAGTGTACGTCTGTGTTCTCATTTTCGTGTGGATAGATTTCACGTGTTTGTATCAGTGGAACTGGGTTCAGTACGGTTGATCCTAATGGGTATGGTGAGTACATCAAAATAGGTTCTCATTTTCATCGTCTGATCCTGTGCTCCCTCCAGTCGCAGATGAAGACCAAGTAGCTGCTGATTTTGTGAGTGTTTCCGGTTTCCTTCGTATGCCCTGCTCATATATCCCTAGATGGGATTCCTGGAAAACTTTGTAAAAGTGTTCCCCGGTCTCGCCACGCGACCTTTGCATATCACCGGTGAGAGCTACGCTGGAACGTACATAGTAAGTACTCTCCTTTCATGCAAGCAAGCAGACTCGTATTCAATCACTCCAGCCCTACATCACCAAAGCCTACTTCGAGATGGACAACCCTCCCGTCAATCTCACGGCAATTGCCATCGGGGATGGAACCCTTACGTCACAGGAGACGTTCGTAGAATTGCCTGTGATGAGTGTGCTGGAAACATACCCCCAAATCATCGGGTACGATATTCAAGTGTTCGAGTACTTTCAAGAACAGTACGTTGAACGAGGGGGTGAATGTGTTCCAGGAATGCTTATTCTTCCATTTAGGAGTTCACTCTGCGGCTACAATCTCACCCTGCAATATCCTCAACCAGAGCACTTTCCGACTCTGAATGCTCCATTGCCTGCTGTTGGTGGGCCATTCTCTAACAAATACGACACGAAAATCACGAAGGAACGGTTCATGCTGGGAGCACAAAACCGGCTTGCCGCGAGACTCAGTGAAAGAGACGGTTCTCCGTTGGAACACAGCGAGAGGCTTCGCGCACGCGATGTATGGAAACGTGACCTGACCGGCCGCGCCAATGGGACCATCGATCCTTGGTATCAGTGTGACTTGTATACCGAGATGATCGAGTATGCCGTCAATTTCACCTTTCCTTGGTGTACGTTTCCTTTTCTTCCCGTTCCGTTTGGTTGTTCATTCTAGAATTCGTGTTTTAGCGTCGGGCCTCTTGTTCGATTTTTATAATGTCCCCGATGCGTTGAGCCCTGAAGCGACAATGGATGCAAGTATCTTTCTCAACGGTTCGTCTGTAGGTTATGGATGGATGGGTTGACGCTGACGTACATTCTTTCAGATGCTCAAACGCGTACCGCCATCCATGCGCCTACGAGCAAAGACTGGGTAGAAGTTATCCCCTACACGTTTGCACCGACTAATGGTTCATGTAAGTCATCGTTTCTTGAGGGTTTATAGCGAATTTACGCCATTTATTCACAGCTAATGTCTACGGTGACCCGAGTGAGCTTTGGTCCATATTTCCACTATACACCACTGTGTACTCACGACCCGCGACTCTCTCCAGGTGTCGAGTGAGTACTTGCTGGGATCGACATGATCAGATACTTAGAAAGGCTAGACCCATGGCATTCCTGACAGATCTTGCCACGAACTTGACCAATCGTGATATGTCGATCATCGTATATTCCGGGAACGATGATTCCCTCGTCCCACATTTTGGTTCTCAGAGTAGGTCTCCTGTTTGGCCTCAGTTGTTTGCCTGTTAACTTGCATCCAGTCGCCATCCAAGTACAGCGTCGCATATTTCGTACATTCTTCGTGTGTCTGATTTTTATTACTTAGAACACGACGTTTGGTGGAACACAGGGTTTCACACGCAAGCCAGAAACGCCGTGGTACAACGACGCCGGTGAGATGGCTGGGATCGTCCACCAGGAACGTGGTTGGAAGTATGTCCTTGTGGCTCATGCCGGACACCTCCTTGGATATAACAATCCCATCTCCGTGAGGCACTGACTTGTTGCACACTTGTACTTCTTAACGCTACCATTTAGGCTCTTACTCTCGTCCGAGAATTCATCTTTGGTAACAATCAAACTGGACTGGTGACCAACACTGGTTCGGGGTCGGTTACCGTTGTTGGAGGCGAAGTGTCCTCGCTCGGGAGCGAGATCATGACTGGTCAGGCCGCGATCTACTATGGGCAAGCCACGACCGAATCCAGCTATTTATTCCCATCAGCGACCGTCGATGCTTGGAACGCCTATATGGCCACTGCGACCGCGACCGCGACGAGTGGGGGGAGCTCCCTACTCTCGGTGGGCTCTCTGACAAGTACAATGTTTTTCCTGGCAAGTGCGCTTGCGATGGCGCTCCAAATGTTATTGTAAAGTCACTGTGGACCGGCTGTTCCCCTCCTTTACTTGATTATCTTTCGATCTGATTACCAGTGTGGCAGGTTGAAACAGACCTTGTTCGTGACGTTAACTTATGATAACCTGCATTTTTTTTCATATGATATGAATGAACTGTCTTGCACGGGTTCTTTCGCGATGCCGCGCATCAACTAGATGGTGTCTTTCGAGTCTCGCTCTTCATAGAATGGACGTGAGGATCAGTTCCGACTACACTAGACCAGACATTGTAAACCCCCAAGGGAGATCCTGGCCGATGTCGGGGAACTTGATCGCTAACGGACTATTGCGCGCGCTAACATCAAACTTTTTTGTCCATCCCATCATCTTCGACGAGATGACTGTCTCTGGGGTATTCACGGTGAAAGGTATCGAGAACGTCCGCTATAGTCTACGACTGATACCTGGTTTGCGCCAAAGCTTGTCGATCCGAAAGGTTTGGTCTCAGCAGCGATTCGTGTCTCCCATACGAAAACCTGTTTGAACTAGTCGTCCAGCTGCTAACCTCGAATTCACCTTGCAAGTGCGCCACGTCTGGAAAGGCGTTGGGGGCCAAAGATTCGGGTCTCATGCTCGGAGCACGAAACTCGGCGTATGTTTACACCGTGGCCCGGATGGCATAGTGTAAATATTTGTGTGAGTGTGCCAACTTTCACCGGTATGGCTGAGACAGTTTCCGATGGAGCTCGAACCTGGTGAATCATGATACATGACGTGCCAGCCACCGTATCAGCATGCACAGTGTTAGTCAGTGATTGCGGAGACTGGTCAACAGCTCAGTGACATGCCAGTGTGGGTAGCAACCTGATCTTCTTGCCGAGCTGCCCCCCCAGCCTGTTGTGGAGATCTGCACTGAGATGCACGTCTGAGCATCGCCGATCATGGCGGAGGCCACAGACCCCCTTTCATTCCGCGAAATCGATGTTCAAAATGCGTATCTGGGATCCGAATCATAATCCATTTCAAGTCGACATGGTTTGTACAAGGGTATTATGTAAGTCATGTTTGAGATCGTTCGGCAGCCCCTGCACCGTGTTCAAGTTCGTCGACGGGCCGTCGTGGGAGTACATAGTTGGTGAGTGGTTGGACAACATTTCAGTCTTCAGACCGTCTTAATTGTTGCTAGGTCGCTAAATTCACAGCTTTGTTACGATGGCCGAGAGGGATCATCGATCAGCCTCAGAGTGTTGACTTTTTGCATTGGTTTGCAGCTGTGGGCAGCAAGCGCAGTCGGCTCGTACAGTCATACACCCGAATCCATCTAACAACCTGTCTGGTATTTTCCATTTCTCTCCCGGAGTCTGTCTTATCCGTGTAAAGAGCCCGTCACTGACAGATCACAAGCGCGCCACAGTCCACACTTCATCCGGGGTATCACTTGACCCCACTGATCCGATCGCTCATAACTTCTGATGAGTTGCTAAGGGCTTTGAAACACCCCGGCTAAGTGCAGCCGAGCTCGAGGCCAGTTGTTCTTGTTCTCTGATGCGTGCCTTTCAGTAAGGATTTCACTGCAAAATCGGCTAACTGCTAGCTATGTACACTGAAAACGCCACAGGTGAACGCACTGCCTTTCGCAACATTTTACTCTCTGCCAGCCTTGTCCTGGACATCGTACTAATGCCGCTCTCCTGTTGTCAGAAATGTCATTTCAGGTATACGATCCTAGATTTCTAGATTTACAGCTTGGTGCTGACGGTCGACGGCACTTATAGACGACTGCCAGCTACGCGGTCAGTCGTGCAACAGTGTCCAAACTACTCCAATATGCCATTACCGATCACAAGCGCGCCGCACAAGTTTGTAATACTTCTCATTCTGAGGCATAAGCTGTCCCTAGAATTTCCTGTCAGGACTTCAAGATTCATTTCGCTAATACATGCAGCTGGGGTCGCCAAGATGCGAAGTCGGTGTACAGCCTCTAGTACTCAAAGCTTTCAGAGCAAAGCCGCGGTAATTACCAGGCTCCAGCTACATCCAAAAGACACAGGACAGCCTACTTCCCTTCGCAATATTTTGCTCTCCTACCATGTCCTGGGCGTCGCTCGCCGCTTTCTTGGCATCGGCCTCTGCCCTCTCCTTGTTCACATTCGCACAAGCCCAGCCAGCGCAGGATAGCTGGCCTCAAGTGTATCCCGGAATGCCGACAGGCGATTATAGTCCGGAATGGCAGGACTGTGTGTGCTGAGATCACATGCGTTATACCTCACACCATGACACCGTTCTTGCAGACTTTCAGGTGACGGAAAGCCTTCCAAACGTGTCGTGGCCGCTCCCTCGGAACTGGGCTGGCAATATCCCTGTGCAGAGACCGGGTCATCCGAATGATACACTGTTCTTCTGGGCGTTCGAGTCCTCCAATGGGTCGTTTACCGCGAATAGTAGTGAGCCTTGGGGAATATGGCTCAATGGAGGGTGAGTTCATGAATCCATATAGGGTGCACAGCTAATGGTTCTGTGTAGCCCTGGTGCTTCGAGTCTCGTTGGTCTCTTGTTTGAGGTCCGTCTTGTGTTGCCCGGGTATGATCTGTTATGGTCGTCGTGTTGACATTTCGTACCCTAGAACGGTCCGGTTCGTATCATGAGCAATTACTCGGCCTACGAAAATCAGTACGCATGGACCACTGTGGCCGATTACGTGTGGATCGACCAGCCAGTGTATGTCTGTATTCTCGTCTTCGGGACAGTAGATTTCATGTATTTGTTGTCAGTGGAACTGGATTCAGTACGGTCGACCCTGATGGGCAGGGTGAGTATACTAAACTAGATTTGACGTTCTTCGTCTAATCCCACGCACCCTTCAGTCGCTGACGAAGACCAGGTGGCTACTGACTTTGTGAGAGTTTCCTGTTTCTCTCGGATACCTCCCTCATGTATCTCCAGATGGGCTTCCTGGACAACTTCATAAAAGTATTTCCGAACCTTGCCGCGCGACCTTTACATCTCACCGGGGAGAGCTACGCTGGGATGTACATAGTAAGTGTTGTCCTTTCAAGCAAGCAAACTGGCCTGTGTAAAAATCATATCAGCCCTATATTACCAAGGCCTATTTCGAGATGAACAATCCTCCCGTCCGACTCGCGGGAGTAGCTATTGGGAATGGAGCCATTACGTCATTAGAGACGTACATGGAATTGCCTGTGATGAGTGTGCTGGAAACATACCCGCAAATCATCGGATATGATCCAGAGGTGTTTGAGTACTTTGGGGAACAGTACGTTGACCGCGGGGGTGAATGTGTTCCAGGAATGCTCATTCTTCCATTCTTTTAGAAGTTCACTCTGTGGATACAATCTCACGCTGCAATATCCTCAGCCAGAGCACTTTCCGACTCTAAATGCACCAATGCCTACTGCCTCCTCTGCCCTATCATCTGGCAAATACAACGCGAAACTCACCAAGCAACGCTTCATGCTGGAAGCAAAGGATCGGTTCGCCACGAGGCTCGGAGAGAGAGACGGTTCTCCGTTTGAGAATGGCAAGAGACATCGTGCAAGGGATGTATGGAAACGTGACCTGGCTGGTCGCGCGAATGGAACCATCGACCCTTGGTATAAATGTGACTTGTATACCGAGATGCTCGACTATGCCATCAACTTCACCTTTCCTTGGTGTACGTTTCCATTCCATCCTATTCCGTTTGACTGTCCGTCCTAGAACCTGTCTTTCAGCATTGGGTGGCACGTTCGATTTCTACTATGTCCCTGATGCGTTGAGCCCCGAAGCGACAATGGATGCGGGTATCTTCCTGAATGGTTCGTCTGTGAGTTACGGATGGATGGGTTGGTGCTGATGCACATTCTTCCAGATAATCGGACACGTGCTGCGATCCATGCACCTACGAGCAAGGACTGGGTGGAAATTACCACTCCCACGTTTGCACCGACCAACAGTTCCAGTAAGCAACCGTCTCGGGTAGTTTACAGCGAATTCATGCAATCTGTTCACAGCTAATGCAAACGGTGACCCAAGTGAGCTTCGATCCTTCGACTGACTACAGATGGGAATTTACTCACAATTAATGTTCTCTAGGCGTCGAGTGAGTGCTTGTGACGATCAGGATAATTAGATACTCAGAAAGCTAGACCCATGGGATTCCTGACAGATCTTGCCACGAACATGACGGATCACGGGATGTCGATGGTGATATACTCCGGGAACGACGATTCCCTCGTCCCACACTTTGGCTCCCAAAGTGGGTCTCGTTCTTGATTTCCGTCATTATAGCCTGCTGACTTGTACACAGTCGCCATCCAAGTATGATGTCGTACACTTCGCACACATCTCGCGTGTCTAATTTTCATTATTCAGAACACGACGTTTGGTGGCATCCAGGGTTTCACACGCAAGCCAGAAACACCGTGGTACAACGATGCCGGCGAGTTTGCTGGTATAGTCCACCAGGAACGTGATTGGAAGTACGTCCTCGTAGCTCACGCCGGACATCTCCTTCCATATACCAGCCCGATCTCCGTGAGGATTGATTCCTTCTACTCTCTCCCTTCCTAACACCCCCGATCCAGGCTCTCACTCTTGCCCGAGAATTCATCTTTGGTAACAATCAAACTGGACTGGTGAGGGAGACCCCCTCGGGACATGTCACAGTTGTTGGGGGCGAAGTGACCTCACTCGGGAGTGAGATCATGACTGGTCAAGCGGCGATTTATTATGGGCAAGCTACGACGGAATCCAGCTATTTCTTCCCCTCGGCGACTGTCGAGGCATGGGATGATTATATTGCTACTGCAACCGCGACGAGTAAATAGATTTGTTTGGGAGGGTCGTACTCGAAATATTATTGTAAAGTCGGTGTAGAATGTTTCAGGGTTCGCTGCAATCTACAGTGCGTAAGGAAGATAAACCGACACACAGATGGATCAAGGGACGATCATTGAAAGAGACTCGCGGTGATACTTGCCACCTGCTGGGACGATTGGAGAATAGGCGGAGGGGACAAGTAGCACGCCTTATGGACGGACCAACAAGATGACGTCTTGTGCTGTTTGAGCAACATTTACACGAACTGAGCTCGCCAACGTCGTTGACCTGGAACCTGTTGTGGACTAGTCAAGAGAACTCTGACCAGTGACCACACAAGACCCGGTGATTAGTAAACTCCCGATGAGAATGATGCAGGCGCTATCGGCACTTCTGTTGACTTGATTTTCGTGTTCCGAAAAAAAGGTCCTTGCCTGCCGATGGTAACTGCGCGAGAGGGGTCCAAGTCGATGTCGCAGCAGCTTGACTGCCATCACGCTGGGACAGTCGGGTACTACATCCAAGGCACATGATTTTATGTAATTCCTACGCGTCTAAATTTACGGATTTGGTGATTACAGCAATTACTAAATCGGCTGATACAGTCATACATCCACCCGGAGTCATCCAGCAGCGCTTGACATTCTCCATTTCTCTCTCTTGCTATCCGAGTGACAAGCCCGTGACAGAACATGAATGCATGACAGATCAGTGATCGGATCACAAGCGCGCCAGTGGTATACACCTCGTTTGGGTATCACTCGACCCACTGGAGTCTGGATCGCCCATAAGAGCTTCAGGTTTGAAACACCTCGGTTGAGTGCAGCCGAGCTCGAGCCCACTGATCTGCAAAGCAGACAAGTAGCGTTTATCGCTTGACGACTCTCTGACGGCCTCTCGAAGCCCTCTCATTGGCTGGTGAGCAACTAAGCGATCCAAAAAAAAGTGCATTTAGGTCGTGCTAGCCACGTACCCTCCAAAAAAAATGTGATATTTTGTGGCGTTCGGGATGTCTGATGCAGTCGTTCTTGTTCTCTGGTGCGTGCCTTTCAGTAAGGATTTTACGGCAAAGCCGGCTAACTGTCAGCTACACTGAAGGGACCCACGGCGTGGAGACACGTTTCCGTTCGTACTGTTTTACTGTTTTGCCAGGCCCTGAGCATTATATGCAGCTTCCCTGTTATCAGATATACGGTCTTACTTACTACGATGTTTCTAGATTTACAGCCTGGGGCTTACGATTCAGCCTATTTACAGGTAGTGTTCGAGTGACACTGTCGCAGAACATGACCGATCACAACCGTGCCGCATACGTCCATACTTTTCATTTAGGTATAATCTGGTCCCTGTGGAATTTCCCATTGGGACTTTAAAACATCTCGCTAAGACACGCAGCTGAGCGCGAAGTCAGTGTATAGCCTTCAGTCCTTAAGGATTTCGGAGCGAAGCCACGAGTAATCGCCAGGCTCCTGGAAGCAACACTCAAAAGACCACAAGACAACAAGTTTCCTTCCTCATATTTTGCTCTCCCGTCATGTCCTGGGCGCCATGCATCGCTTCCCTGGCATCGGCCTCTGCTATCTCCTTGTTCACGTTCGCACGAGCCCAGCCAGCGCAGGATAGCTGGCCTCAGGAGTATCCCGGAATGCCGACAGGCGATTATAGTCCGGAATGGCAGGACTGTGTGTGCTGAGATCACATGCGTTATACTTCACGCCATGACGCCGTTCTTGCAGACTTTCAGGTGACGGAAAGCCTTCCAAACGTGTCGTGGCCGCTCGCTCGAAACTGGGCTGGCAATATCCCCGTGCAAAGGTCGGGGCATCCGAATGATGCACTGTTCTTCTGGGCGTTCGAGTCATCCAATGGGTCGTTTACCGCGAATAGTAGCGAGCCTTGGGGAATATGGCTTAATGGAGGGTGAGTTCATGAATGAATATAGGGTGCACAGCTAATGGTTCTGCGTAGTCCCGGCGGTTCGAGTCTCGTCGGTCTCTTGTTCGAGGTCCGTCCTATGCTTCCTCGGTATGATCTGTTATGATTGTCGTGTTGACATTTTGCACAGAATGGCCCGATTCACATATTGAGCAATTATTCGGCCGTCGAAAATCAGTACGCATGGACCACTGTGGCCGATTATGTGTGGATAGACCAGCCAGTGTATGTCTGTATTCTCGTCTTCGGGACAGTGGGTTTCACACGTTTGTTATCAGTGGAACGGGATTCAGTACGGTCGACCCTGATGGGCAGGGTGAGTATACTAAACTAGATTTGACGTTCTTCGTCTAATCCCACGCACCCTTCAGTCGCTGACGAAGACCAGGTGGCTACTGACTTTGTGAGGGTTTCCTGTTTCTCTCGGATGCCTCGCTCATGTATCTCCAGATGGGCTTCCTGGACAACTTCATAAAAGTATTTCCGAACCTTGCTGCGCGACCCTTATATCTCACCGGGGAGAGCTACGCTGGGATGTACATAGTAAGTATTGTCCTTTCAAGCAAGCAAACTGGCCTGTGTAAAAATCATATCAGCCCTATATTACCAAGGCCTATTTCGAGATGGACAATCCTCCCATCAATCTTGCGGGGATGGGTATTGGAGATGGAACCTTTACTTCACAAGAGGCTTGCACGGAATTGCCTGTGATGAGCGTGCTGGAAACATACCCGCAAATCATCGGGTACGATCCAGAGGTGTTTGAGTACTTTGGGGAACAGTACGTTGACCGCGGGGGTGAATGTGTTCCAGGAGTGCTTACTCCTTCATTTAGGAGTTCACTCTGCGGCTACAATCTCACGCTGCAATATCCTCAACCAGAGCACTTTCCGACTCTAAATGCACCAATGCCTACTGCCTCTTCTGCCCTATCATCTGGCAAATACAACGCGAAACTCACCAAGCAACGCTTCATGCTGGAAGTACAGGATCGGTTCGCCACAAGGCTCGGAGAGAGAGACGGTGCTCTGCTTGAGAACGGCAAGAGACATCGTGCAAGGGATGTATGGAAACGTGACCTGGCTGGTCGCGCGAATGGAACCATCGACCCTTGGTATAAATGTGACTTGTATACCGAGATGCTCGACTACGCCATCAACTTCACTTTTCCTTGGTGTACGTTTCCATTCCATCCTATTCCGTTTGACTGTCCGTCCTAGAACCTGTCTTTCAGCATTGGGTGGCACATTTGATTTCTACTATGTCCCTGATGCGTTGAGCCCCGAAGCGACAATGGATGCGAGTATCTTCCTCAACGGTTCGTCTGTGAGTGATGGATGGATGGGTTGGTGCTGATGCACATTCTTCCAGATAATCGGACACGTGCTGCGATCCATGCGCCTACGAGCAAGGACTGGGTGGAAATTACCACTCCCACGTTTGCACCGACCAACGGTTCCAGTAAGCAACCGTCTCGGGTAGTTTACAGCGAATTCATGCAATTTGTTCACAGCTAATGCAGACAGCGACCCAAGTGAGCTTCGATCCTTCGACTGACTACAGATGTGAATTTACTGACAATTAATGTTCTCTAGGCGTCGAGTGAGTACTTATCATGAGTTACACAACTAGATACTTAGAAAGGCCAGACCCATGGCATTCCTGACAGATCTTGCCACGAATATGACGGCTCACTGCATGTCCGTGATCATATACTCCGGGAACGACGATTCCCTCATCCCACATTTTGGTTCTCAAAGTGGGTCTCCTGCTTGATCCCCGTTATTGTGGCCTGCTGACTAGCCTGACTTATATACAGTCGCCATCCAAGTATGATATCGCACACTTTACACATTCCTCGCGTGTCTGATTTTCAATACTTAGAACACGACGTTTGGTGGCATCCAGGGTTTCACACGCAAGCCAGAAACACCGTGGTACAACGATGCCGGCGAGTTTGCTGGTATAGTCCACCAGGAACGTGATTGGAAGTATGTCCTTGTGGCCCACGCGGGACATCTCCTTCCATATACTAACCCGATCTCCGTGAGGATTGATTCCTTCCACTCTCTCCCTTCCTAACACCCCCGATCCAGGCTCTCACTCTTGCCCGAGAATTCATCTTTGGTAACAATCAAACCGGACTGGTGAGGGAGACCCCCTCGGGACGTGTCACAGTTGTTGGGGGCGAAGTGACCTCGCTCGGGAGCAAGATCATGACTGGTCAAGCGGCGATTTATTATGGGCAAGCTACGACGGAATCCAGCTATTTCTTCCCCTCGGCGACTGTCGAGGCTTGGGATGATTATATTGCCACCGCAACCGCGACGAGTGGAACGAGCTCTGTGCACCCCACGGTTTCTGCGACGAGTAAATAGATTCATTTGGGAGGGTCGTACTCGAGATATTATTGTAAAGTCGGCGTAGACTGTTTCAAGGTTCGCTGCAGTCTACAATCTACAATGGAAATAAGCCGGCCTGGACAGGCGGCTCGAGAGAAGATCAAAAGAGACAGGCAGTTCATAGCTGCTACCTGCTAAGATGATTGGAGAACGGCCGAAGGGGACGAGTAGCATGCCTTCTGGACGGACCATCAAGATCATGTCTTGCACTGTTCGAGCAACATTTACACGAACCCAGCCGATGTCGTTGGCCTAGAACCTGTTGAAGATCGGCCAGGAGAATTCCGACCACACAGGACTGATGCTAAACTCCTGACGAGGAGGATGCAGACGCATCGGTATTTCCGTCGACAGAAACCGCCCAAAGGAGATCCTGCCAGTCGATGTCGCGGTACTAGTACTGACCGATATCCCGTGTCAAACTGGCATGTCGGGTACTATCCTATGGACAGTGCTGCGAGGCCGTGATCACCGCGTGCTTCTGTGTTCCAGTTATGTTGCGCTGGAAAACCGGTCGATCAATCTGAATCGTTCGGTCAGCATCCAGGTTTCTCTTCCGATTTAAGTTCATGTCTAGCTGGATAACCGAGTAGGCTGCACAATTTTTTTTCTGGGAATTCTGGACCCTGGAGCACGGTTGCGTGGACCATGGAGAATCCACCGGTTCGGTGTTAGGCTACGACGAAGCCCGCGAGCCTTCCTGTATCCAACCGTAATCCTGAACGAACACCGTAACTGCGAATCCCGAGCAATCATTAACGCCACGAAGCCAGTGTTGAATCGCGCGTGGGTGAGCGTAATAACTGCTTCTTACCGGTTCCATGGTCGGGAACGCCCTCGGACACAATGGAGCCCATCTTCGTGCATAGTGGCATCTGAGAGGCATGTTGTCCTCTTGCAGCCACGCTCTCATCTAGATTTAAACAAACCGATTTCAGGGGAAAATGGATGAATGTCAATCCATGACGTACTTGACAACAAACGATCTTCCTTGGTAGTCAAGGGAAAGACTTTCGAAGAGGTGAATGCAGCGACTTCGTCACAAGAACCAAAAAAAATCAGCTTCTGATAAGCGCGGGACATAACGATACTGGCCCTACAAAGTTTTCGCGACCGACCTTTCCTCCAGGCGCAGTTCTTCAGCGAAACATCTCTCGCAGGCAGAGTAACACCTTATCTTGACCCAGTAATGCGAAGCAGTGTTCCCGTGAACCGTGCCCTGTCTATGACATAGAAGTCGAGGGTCACTGAAGAGGACCTTTGTGCATTAACCCTCGGACGGTGGAGTAGAGAAGGATACTAATACGAACTATACCCGCAGCGCACTTATCCTTATGTGTACACTCGAGTCGTATCCGTCTGATAAACACGATGATGCATTCCCAACGTACAAATGATCAATCGATCACTTTCCGCAATGATATTGTTGCGGCATCCGCGAAACTGTGTACCCTTATCATCCAAGCTTATACTTGCCACAAAGATGTTTGCGTTTGCGACAAGAAGCGCAGGGATGCGTAGAGGCGTTCGCCCATTGCTCGACCACTTAAAATTTGGCAGCCTTTGTACGGAGAGCTAGGTCACCGTATACACGCTTCAAGTTCGAGCTTACCACTTCCTTTGGAAGATCCGACCAAGTTTGTGTCCACCAGGGGGATGATCGACAGTGATCAATCAGTTAGCACCATTCCAATGACGCAATATCTCTCGCAGAAAGTGCTTCTCACCTAGGACTGACTCGGAGCCCCAGAACTGGCAATTCTGAGCATCCCATTCACTATGAATATGTCCCAGACAATACTGTCGTTCTCCCCTGCGGCGACGGCAACGGTTATGATTGAAAGGCCCGATAACGGCAAGGGACGAGGAACCACAGGTTTGAGAATTAATGGTGCAAGCGTGTTTTGCGTCTTGCGACCTCACCAACACAAAGCAACGCGTCCGTAGGACTACGTCTAGGGGTGTGACCACCCCTGAAAGATACTGTATTGCTTGTCTTTCTTTAGAAGTTGGTGTCCTTGATTGTACCTTCTCAGACGTTGCTCAAGGGTAGGAATATTCACATGCAAGCTGGGCTTTAGTTGTATGACGAAGTCTATCCATCATGAGCAAGAACCGGGGAAAACCCTGCTACGATGTCTGAGCTGACTCTAGAGTAGTAACAGGAGTAGGAGGAGGGATGGACGGTGAAGAAGGCTCGATCAGCATGTTTCCTAACCGTGGTGGTGACTTGCAAGTTATGAACTCATAGGTAGTCGGCAATTTCGCGGCACCAAGGCGTAGAGCTACGAGGATGTTCAGCTGATGCAGGAGGGATTATCCGAGACAACTACCTTCCCGTGCAATCTCTTCACGTATGGGAACACCGCCAACCTCGAAGATGACCCGCCCAGTAGGAACACTAGAGCAGTTGAGAATTTTCTAATGCATGCCAAAAGACGGGACCGTACCGAGTTGCCCAGAATTCGAACGTTCCCTTGCCCTTGCCCATACGCGTTTCGTTACCCTGTATATATGCGGCATTAGCACAGCTCCACTCGCGAACCAGACGCGAACGCACTTTTATGCAGACAGGAATATCAGGGAACACACGCAAATACACCTTTGCACCTTTGACGACTTTGATGGCCCGCTTGATGACTTCCTCGGCAGTCACGAGCTGCTTGGCAGTGAACCGGACACCTTGTCCCTTGATTCTGATGCCATAGTCTCCGTATGCGAGTGTGGTACCGCGCGTAGACCCACCGGTAGGGATAGGAATGCGACCTTTCTGGCGTTTGGCGTACTTGACCTTGCGAGGGGCAATTTGGTGGCGGAAGCGCGCACCAAAGGGGCTGCTTGGAACGGATACTGGTGCTATCGCCTGTCTTAATTTTGGTAACGCAGAAGAGAGAGAAAGGAACGAGAACATTGCGGTCGCTGTGATGGACGTCTTGAGCTTTGCACGCCATAAAATCGGTGTGACCCCCATCGGTGGGGTTACTTCAGTTAATAGCGAAGGCAGCCGCTTGCCCGCATCTGGACTGTATCGACAACGCCACGACTACGGTCGGTCGCCACGATGAACGACAAGAAGAGAGCGTTCGAGGGGAACGGCGAGACTTCTGTCGCAAAGAAACTCAAAAGGTAGGACAAACTCTCCGTTTCTCGGTATGGTTTCGTGTCTGATTCGTGCCGTGTCCTTTCCAGCGATGCTGTGAGTCCTTTCTCCATCTCTCAAGGTGAATTCACCTATCGCACTTCATTCTAACACGTTTCTATAACCTTTCTGCTCTTCCACAGACACCTTCTAATGGCTCCTTGACGCCGGTGGTGAGTCTCGCTGCTCGCAGCGGCGGCGGCCCCTCCCAAAGTTGACCACTTCATCGTAGTTATCGGGAGAAGCGCTCATCGCTCAAAAACGGGCAGAGATCGCGGCCAAGGTGGCTGCTATGAGAAGCAACATTCCAGGTGCCCCGACGAAGCCTGCCGCCGTCGCGACACCACCCGTCAAGACTACCAGCCCTTCTCCCGCACCCGGCCCCGTGACGCCCAACATGGATGACCTTTCGCGCAAAGTCGCCGAAGCAAAACGTCGTGTTGCGGAAGCTCAGAGCAAACTCGCTGTCAAAGATAACCCTTACATGGTGCGTCCACCATATTGTCTTCGCGTAACTGGCTAACGACACCATGTAGTCGATGCCTCAGACTGGAAAGAAGAACAAACAGCCGGAGCCTGCGCAACAAGGAGCAGGTTTGAAGATGGCCGCCCACCCATTGCTGCTGGATACTACCCCGGTTGCACCACAGTCCAAGAAGGACAAGTACAAACCGATGCAGCCCAAGTTTGCCTCTATCAAGGTGCGATTCTCAGTTCTTTCGATTGAGAAATTTCTGCTCACATAGCGTCAGGCAAATATCCGCAATGTTCCTACTCCTCCCCCTGCTCCGACACCAGTCCAAAATGCCGAAGTTAAAGCCAATCCTTACTCCTCAGGATCCTCGGCCGTGAAGGACAGCGGCTTTGAAGGTGCTCCAAAGGAGCGAACTGGCCGTTCGTTCAGGTTCAACCCCAAGGGCAAGTACGTGCAACTCGGGAACCAGATGCGACAAGAGAGCCAACTTGAGGCGCTGAAGCAGCGCATTGCGGAGAGTGCTCGCAAGGCAGGCTTAGATTCGGAATTCGAGACTCTGGAAAAGAATATCAAGGCGAGGATCTTTGCCACTGAGTTAAGCGAAGCTAACCTGGTGTGTAGCGTGAGCCACCTCCGGGTGTGGAGTGGTGGGATGCTGCATTACTACCGAACAAGACCTACGACGATCTTGCATATGGTCTCCGAAACCTCAATATTCGCACTCAGGACTCGCCAGTCACGCTCTATATCCAACACCCCATCCCGATTCCCGGTCCTGGCGACAAGAACAAGGTTGGCATCAAGCCACTCAAATTGACTACCAAGGCACGCCACATCACTTATCCCTTGCATTCTTCGTTCTAATTTCATCTACAGGAGCAAAAGAAGATGAGGAAGCAACGTCGGCAGGCCGAACTGCAAGACAAGCGTGACCGTATTCGGATGGGTCTTATTCCTCCTGATCCTCCCAAAGGTATTCGGAGTGTAACTCGACAGAGCATAATACTAACTCTCCGCAGTTCGCCTTGCCAACTTGATGAAAGTTTTGACCTCAGATGCGGTCCAAGATCCTACACGAGTTGAGGCTCGTGTACGCCGTGAAGTCGCGATGAGGAAGCACACGCATGAGAAGATGAACGCCGAGCGCAAGCTTACCGATGACCAGCGACGTGAAAGGACCGAGAACAAGAAACTAGAAGAGGAAAAGAAAGGGATCTGTGGTGCTGTCTTCAAGTACCTCTTTCATCCCTCCTTTGTCTCCTCTGCTCTAATATATTTTGTAATCAAGGGTCAAGAACCTGTCGGATCCTGCTCACCGCTTTAAAGTTCGGAGAAATGCGGAACAGATGAATTTGACGGGTCTGTGTATCTTCAATCCCGGGTTCAGCATGATCTATGTCGAAGGCGCGCAAAAGTTTATACGACAGTACAAACGCTTGATGCTAAATCGTATTGCCTGGACGGAGGCGGCTCGCCCTCGCGGAGGGGAAGAGGTCGAAATCGAGGAGGGCGACGAGGAGGGAAGCACAGAGGGCAAGGGGAAAGAAAAGGCTGACGAGGCTGTGAATGCTGAAGGAGATGGCGTACCATCGCTGGAGGACAACGCGTGTTACCTGGTCTGGGAGGGTCTATTGCGAGAGCGGGCGTTCAACAATTTCAAGCCTAAGAGTTGCCCTACTGATGGAGCAGCGAAAGAAGCGCTTGGACAGAAGCTGGCAGGTTATTGGGATATGACCAAGAACTGGAAACCGGAGGAGGAGGAGTTGTTCTAGTCTACACTGGTATTTTACTTGGTATGATTCTTCGTGCTACTTGAATCGGCTCGACTATTACGGGTAATGGCTTCGGTGGTTTCTCGCGGGGTTGGAAATGCAGCGTATAAGACGG
Source organism: Neoboletus brunneissimus (assembly GCA_003316195.1). NCBI lineage: Eukaryota > Fungi > Basidiomycota > Agaricomycetes > Boletales > Boletaceae > Neoboletus > Neoboletus brunneissimus. The sequence goes on from QFEL01003700.1 coordinate 32,384, forward strand.
GAAGGGTCTGTCACGGAGTTCGAACGCTCTACTGCCACGTCCTCGACATGCGTCTTGCTCTGGCGTTCTCCGCAGTTTCACTGTTCACATTCGTCGTCGGCTCCCCCCTCGTCGACGTTAGCCCCAACTCGGACCAACTGACACTCAGCAATCTGGACGCACAGCTGCAAGAATGCTACAGTTATGGCATGGTTTGTGACTGGAAAGCTGGGTCGAGAGGGCCATGTTGTCCACCATTGCTATGTGTGCCGTGGAGCACGCACAAAACACCCTACTCGGTCTGTGCTTGAGTGCAAGTGCGTTTGTCTCTCTGGCACGAGCTGGACATCATCTGATGGGCTGACAATCATAGCAGTGGGGGAACTTGGCCGAGAACCCCGGTCTCGACCACGCAGGGTGATTGTGAACTCCTCAGCAATGTCATGACTTGTGGTATAGCTCTCGCGGTGTTCTTGGAATGTATGATTGTCGTGGCCTCTTACATCCAGCGTAGTACTTGTCTGCATGGCAGCCCGTTGGGGCGGTTGACCATTCCTATCACACCCATGAAGTCCTTTTATGACCCGGTTCGGTGCCTGTTTACTTATCTCTTTACTGAAGTATTTATAGCTGCGAATACGAAGTATGGTATGCATGTCTGCCGCGTGCACAAGACCGTGTTCACGTTGTCCTTCGTCGGAGCCGTGTTTGCATTCCTCAGTTTACGTTGCTAGAACTTAGTTTAGGCTTCATCTAATCCTCTACATCATGGCATGCACTCGTGATTTGCTGATGCGTGTACGACAACTACTCGGTGCCTATGAAATCGTCGGAAATTTCATACCAGCCCAAGTCTACATACGATTCTAACTTTTGTAGAGTACCTACAAAGACGACATCCCTAAGATTTCTGGCTTTTTTCGCGGTGAAATACGCAGTATCGTTGTATGTGTGGTCCGCCATTCTGACCTCTCCTTTGCTCAGGGGCACATGTACAAAAAAAGGAGGCCAATCGGCCGGTTAATATTAATCCTGATCACAAGACAGATCATCCTTCGGCCTCGCACGACCTCTTTCACTGCTACCATCATGTCCACAGACGCGATAACGACCTATCAATCTGAGCTCCTCATCCAAGCCGAAGAAGTCGGTGCGCTCAAATTTGGCCAGTTCACTCTCAAATCAGGACGGTACGCTCCACCCCATCGGCAAAACCGATCACAATGACATGGCATGGTGACGCACGGGTTGCACACACACTTCAACCAGGATCTCACCCTATTTCTTCAACGCCGGTCTGATGAGCAGCGGCAAGATTCTCGACACGATCGCAAACACGTACGCGGCGACGATCATCGATGCGCTCGATGCACGTGTGATCCCCGCGTTCGATGTCATCTTTGGGCCGGCGTACAAGGGGATCTCGCTTGCGGCCTGTACGGCGCTCGTGTTGAGCGCCAAGTATGGCCGCTCGTATGGGTTCGCGTATGATCGTAAGGAAGCAAAAGATCATGGAGAAGGCGGGAAGCTCGTCGGGGTACCCGTGAAGGGAAAAAAGGTGCTCATTTTAGATGACGTCATGACTGCTGGGACGGCTGTGAGATTGGCTATCGAGTCGATCCAGGCAGCGGGAGGCGAGGTGGTGGGTGTGGTTCAGTTGCTCGACAGGGAGGAGAGAGGAAAGGACGGTGGGAGCACGGTGGAAGAGGTCGAGGGCATCGTCGGTGGTAGAGGACGCGTACTGTCGGTGCTCAAGATGAGGACGCTGATGGCTTGGTTGGAGAAAAATGGGCAATCGGACGTGTTGGACAGGATGAAGGCATATTGGGACGAGTATGGCTGGAAAGCATAACACTATAGACTGATACACTGGTTCCTGCTGTGGCCGATCCCTATCTGTTCTCTGGCGATGCCACCAGTGCTGTGTACCCTACTGGTTACCGAGCCGTTGACCAGATCCCCAGTTGTGTCCGGTCATGCGAGCACCTGTGGCTTGCTCGACACGTTGTCTGGGTGCGTGGACTTGATATCCGTCTCTGTTAGTAGCCCGGTTATCTCCCTCACGTTCACCAAACCAATCTCTCAACCATCTTGGTGCGCGAGCCAAGCCCGCATACCTCCCTTGTTCCACACCTCCAGCGCCAGTGCCTGCACCCCACACCATCCACCACCAGATATGACCAACAATCATCCCTGTCAAACTCTCTAATACACGGCCAGTTAAGACGTCCATCGCAAGGAGGGCGTATGGAAAGTACTTGGTTGGGATAGTGACGAAGCCCATGACGGATGTCTGTGCACCTGGTGGGGCTAACGCGCAAATCAAGTACGTGATGCAGTTCAGAAAAGCATGGTCGTGGGCCATGGAATCAAACGGACGGTTAAGTGCCTAGGGTCTGTTGAGGAGTCTCGTAAGAATTGTGAGAGCTGAAAGACTGACGATAACCCCAAGTGAGGCAAGGAAAAGCTGCCAAGCATAGTCTGAGGAACGACGCTCATAGTGCGTGAATTCGAGATTATTGGAATTTTGGCTGGCGGTATACCATGCGTTGAGAAGTTCAGACACGCCAACGAAACGAAGAACTCAACTATAACATCAGGAGGTGGAACAAGTATCCGATCCCCATCGCTAATTCATCGAAAATGAGACTCGAGTAACGCTGAAAAGTCCACATGCACTTACTTCCGAAAAACAAGCTGGTATATATTCTCCAAAGCTACGAATCTGTTAGCGGTGCAAAGGTGGGTTTGCAGAAAACCGAGTGGGACTCACCTCCCATCTCCTGATGATGAGGGGGGTTATGAAGAGTAGCCTGTGCGCAGGCACGAGTTTGAGGATGGCAGGTACGGTGACACCAAGGGATGACAAGACAAGAAAACGCGTTACTGGAGGGATTTTCTTGATTTCTGCTACAATTTCAGCCATATTGGTTGCAACCTGTCAGAGGTGGAACGAGCTAGGCGTGGCAACTTTGTAGGGTGCACGTGATGCTGTCAACGAGAGTCCACGGGACATGTGATTTTTCATTGACAATTGTTATGGGTCCTGGGTTAAGTGCTCGTTTGTGTTCTGTGCCCTCCTGGGACGCTTCTTTCCCGTGTTCCATGTCTACTTACCATTGCGACGAGCAGGCTATCTGATGAACTTGAAGGCATTACTTATCCATCTGTTGAAAGAAGACACCCCTGACGAAGAGGAGCGCAGTGCTGGTGCACCACACACATTCCAGGCAACACCCTCACGGGACTCAAATACTAAGGACTCCGAGAAAGTAGGAAATGATGCTGGTGTCATTGCGCAGAGTGGTAGTACGGCCGACGAAGACGACGTAGACTCTGAACATGACGACAACCAGGAATATGACGATAGTCGCCTCAGTGTCGATTTGGACAACCAAGATGCGAGTCCACGCGGTTTGCGTCACATCTTTTCCCGGATATTGTCTTCCATATTTCCCCCTCCAAGTGACGAAGAAGAGATCCAAACATACATACCCCTTTATCGAATCCTACCGATTTTATCCGGCATCGCCATCCCGTTTTGCATTTTGTTAGAGATACCCGGGATAACAGCACCATGGTATATCAGTATGAATGGTTCTACCATCGTATCCTCAAAACCTAACCCACCTCTGTTCGACGTCGGAATCGCGTTGAGTATACTTTGCGCAGTCTTGGCCAATGTCTGTTTAGTTGTTCGTTTCCTGGAGAGGCGTATCAAGACAATGACGATTCTATGTACCCTATTTCTCTCAATACATGGTAAGTTCACCAGTACATGTCCCCGCTTCGCGACACTGTCTCTATCTTCAGATATTATCAACGTGGCTGCTCTCACCGTGTTTGGAGCGACAAAGGGTGGATACACATACGGACAGGCATTTTGGATGACTTTGTGCTCCACCATCGTTTCCGTGTTCACAAACGTGACCCTCATCATCGATCTTATTCGAACCCCCGATTTCAAGCGAAGCGGTGAGTTGTTGGACTGTCACGTTCGTAATGGCTGGTCAGTTGATCGCTCAGAACAGGGAGTGGACTCACTAGAAGACAGCGATCTTTGGTCATTATCATCATTGGTCTATTCTGTTATCTTGCGTTCGGTGCTCTTATCAATGCTCTCCTTCTCGACCTGTCATTCATCAATGGTTTATACTTTACGGTGGTGACCATCGAGACTGTTGGATTTGGGGACATTGTCCCAAACAGCAGAGGCTCTAGAGTATTTATCTGTTTCTACGCCACGCTGGGCATCATCAATCTCGCTTTCGTGGTCGGGTATGTTCGCGAAACTGTCTTGGAAGGCCTTGATTTCGGGTATCGAAGGCGACTCTTGGCGATCCAGGAGAGGAGACGAGCTGCTCGTCGCCGGAGACGTGCAGAGAATCGATGGAGACATGCCATCATTTGGCGTTTACGCGAACGACACGCGCCTGTTTGGATCCCAGAGAGCATGAGCGATCGCGAATCCTTTTGGTCGAAGCTCGAGTCCGCATTCTGGCGCGCTGAATGGGGTATTCGGTCGACTGCCGGAAGAAACACGCACCAGAGTCGTCACCGGCACGGTACGAAGCTTAATTTGTGGGCCCTTCCGCCATGTCAGCTAGAGGCAGCAGCCATTGAGGCCGGTGTCCCCCTCGATACGTTGCTTCCCGCAGATTTCTACAACACGTACGATAAAGATGACTGCCTTCATGCTGCTGGTACCGAACATCATGCTATACCATCGTGGTTCGCGGTTCATCCGGTCTACCATCGTGATAAACTTGCCACACAGCCTTTGACACATCGCCGGGTGGGTGCCATGGCTGCGATGCTCACCAAGCTGAGCCTTTCCATCTACGAGTCCGGTGGCAATCCCCTCACAACTGGACGCGATTTCCAGGCCGCTTCGGCTGGAGGTGGGCCAGAGGCAACCCCGGACAATTCCGGAAGTTCTCTGGCGAGCTCCTCCGAGGATGGAGATTATCGCGCCGACGTGGCGGATACAGAGACGAAAGCGTACTTTACACGCTCTGGTCTGAGTTGGGGTTGGTTTCTTATTTTCTGGATGGTAAGCGAATACAAAGACGAGGGAATGATGACTAAGTCTACTATGTAGGGTGGTGCAGCCATCTTCAAAGCGACCGAGGGTTGGACGTATGGATTGTCTGTGTACTTTTGTCTGTGTTCCCATTTCCTTGAAAGATTCCCTGCTAATGCTGTCTGATAGGCTTTATCGCTTTTTCTACGATTGGCTACGGAGATTTGGCGCCCACAACGCCGGCAGGTCGTTCCATCTTTGTCGTATGGGCTTTGGTCGGCGTCGCGACCATGACGATCTTCATTTCGGGTTAGCATTTGAGTGTCCATCCTGGCTTGACGATAATGACACTCCCTCACGCAGTCGTTTCCGAAGCATACACATCCCGCTACAAAGGCATTCTTGGTCGTAACTCTTTCAAACATGTCGTTCAGCAATATCGCCAACGTACCAAGATCGAGTTGAACGAAAAAGTTCAACGCATAGGCACCTCGACCAGCGTGAGGTTTGTCCTCCGCGACACGTTTGAACGCGAGGAGACCGACGTTGTCGAAGCTGAGTCACTGCCAGCGAGTGCTACCGCCGATGATAGTACTACCCCTGCCGCTGCCTCGACTTCCAGACCCGACCAACACGTCCACTACGCCCAACAGTCACTGGAACAGCTTCCGCAACAGATTTTAACGGAGACGCGGTCGATCCAACAGTACATGCAACTGATCGGCAACTCTGACGGGCATTCAACAGACACGGAGAGGTTAGTCGATGAGACGGTCTGGAGTCTCGTCGACGACGTCGTGGGTGGGAGGCAGCTCACCGAGTGTACCAAGATGGATATCTTGAAGGATGCGGAGTCTCGTCAGGTTCGTGGACTTGGTTGGTTTATTACCCGTCTTCCAGAAGGGGACTGACTGTTTTAAAAATATAATTAACCTTGATGGTACATAGACGCTTGTGATGTTAGGAATCGAACGTGAGTTGAACGACTTTGCTGGATGATGTGTTGACGCATCCGATATGTAGGATCTTTGAAAGAGTTGATGAACATCTCCGAGCAGGCGATCGCGGCTATTCAAGAACGGGACCGGATTATTGAAATGTTGGAACGAGAAAAGGAGCAGGACGAAGCGAAGAGTGAGCGCTTGAGCACTGAGTCGGGGTGTTGATACGGGATGGGGCCGCGATTCAGATTGCTATTTAGCATTTGGAGCGCATTTCTATGGACTCTGGTGCGTAAGTTATACATAACTATCTCCCGTGTATTTCGTTACTGTCGTTCAACTTGGATTTTTGGATATTCCACGATCAGAGCTCAAGTACTCGTAACCGACATGACTTCACTGAGTCATTCAAGCTGTCCTTGATAAACCTCGCCAGCTGGGGCCAGTCGAAGATGGAATGACATGCGCCCCCATGGTACTCACATTGGACGGGTTCGCAATGCGTCTTATCATCATCAAGGTCAAACGTTCGAATCCAGTCTAAAACGACGTACATATAAACCAGCCGCCATCAAGCCATGTCTGCCAATACAAGAATCTCGTCTACGCATTGCGGCACTGGCAATGACCGTTCAACTCCCCGACACCGAAACCCCCGACATTCCGCCTTCTACCCTTCTGACAGAGTTCGCCGGCCTCGAAGAGATGTATGGGCTCGTCGAGGACACCCAGCGTCTATTGGGTGCGTGTTTCATGGATTTTTTTGTTTTCACGATGGTCGCATGCTGACTCCTTGTCTCGTCGTGTCGGGCGTTTGTTCTCCAATTTGGTGCGCAAAGGTACGATGTCAACGTTGACCCCACTTACCAGCAACTCTGCGAACCTCGCGGCATGGAGCATCCCTCTCTGTCCTTGGCATGCCGCCGCCATCGAGGACCTCGCCCAGCTGGCAGTTGCGTCAATGGAGCAACGTGTCGCGGGGATGGAACAACGCGTCGAGGAGATGAAGGCACGGGTGGTTACGATGGAACAATTTCTCGAGGAGCTGGAACGGCAACTTGTTGGGACGGAGAGGACCCTCGACCATATCGAAGAAGGGGTTGACGGGCCCATCTAGTAGCAGTGGCATCGGCAAATGTGTACGGCCTTATCTAAACTTTCATAGCATTTGCTCTGACACAGGGCTCAAGGGAAATTAACATCAGAAGGTGTGAGAAGATGTTACTCGCTTGACGTTCAATTGTCAGTCATTCCCTTTTTCGCACTTGCTGTGTTCTTCTCGCTTGTCGCGGAGCAGCGACCTTTAACCTTTTTTTTTGTCCCTGTGAACCATCTTTTTCAACTGCGTCTCACCAATGAACGAGAGTCTACTGTGGTCAGTAATCTGGTAATAACTGCTCACAAGCCCGTGCTCTTCCGTTGAGGTCTCCACCGTAGGCTCGAGGCGGAGCGAGGAGATTGTGACGTGTCGGTGCCTTGCCTTGGAGTTCCGAGGTCGCGTTGCTCCACGAACATTGGCGCTCGTGCACCATCCACGAATTGGCGAGGTGGAAAAGGAAGTTGGTAGTCCACCCCATCCGACATGATGACCGTCTGCTTGAGGGAGAAGGCACCGGTAACTGCAGGAAAACAGCGTTCCTCTTGCATGGTGTCATTTACTGGAAGGGTTCAAAGTCTCCTTGGACTATTTTCATCGGGTTTCTTCAGAACTTGTTCCTCTTTCGTCGTTGTCGAACTGGGGAGATTTCTGGATAGGGGGTTGGACGAGTTTCAGGTCAGATAGACCATCCGGATCAATGTCCCCGTTCTGCGGGTGAGGTGTTACCCGCTAGGATTAAAGATTTAGTACAGTGTCGCATTTGACATCATTACAGAGCCTCCTAGCGCACCTGAGATCTGAGAGGTGACTAGCGGGTTGTGAGGAAAGAAGGTAGAGCGAGGACTTGCCTTTCTGGCACAAAGAACCCTTCCGAGTCCTTGAAAATTTTCCTACTAGTAGGGCACTTCCGACGGTGGATATCCAGCACTTGCCTTGATCCCCGTGCCATCTTATGCGGCAGTATTCGGAGCGAGATGGGGGCTTTGACCCTTAACGACCTCATGGAGGCTTGGCTTGAGTTACAGTCATCCACCGGCACTTTAAACAACGAATTTGTAACTCACGTAGAAAACACAACACCACAAATATACTAGATCGGATATGTGGGATGTATGGTACTCTAGCACTACTATTAGCTTATAAGGTCGAGAATGTATGAAATGGTGAGGAAACGAACAATAAACATGACGACCCAAAATGGCCTGTTATCATGCCACACAGGCACTTTCAACAGTCCAAATGTGGTAAATCGTGCTTAAGTGATATCGCCTCTCACTCATCCTCACTCCCACCCTCTGACCACATGCCACCATCGCTCTCATTCCCCCCTTGTGCATTGGTGACTGTGCCGCCATCAACCTCACAAATACTGGGCTTGGGAACTGCACCTTCCAGCTTTCCGCACATTGGTTTGTCCCAGCCCTTTTGCCCTGGCATGCGTGCTCATCAAGCTAAGCGAGGTCCTGCCTTATAAGGCATATCGCACAGCAAGCAATGCTGATAGAGGCAAAGCAGACATGCTCGACCGGCAACTCTCTGGCACAATCATAACAGTTTGTTTGTGATCTCAAATAATTGTACTATATTGTAAAGACCTCTGCACATGTATTTTGCAGTTTTTTTCAGCCCCAGTGTGCTTTTGCAGGTAGCAATGTGTTACGATTCTCCCCTACGTCTACCTTTTTCCTTCTCCTCCCTTCCGTTCGCCTTACCCTTACCTATGCTTCTTACGTCTCACGCGATCGTCAGTCACGTCACGGTTAGTCACACTTCTTTTCATTAAAACCTTAAAACTACATAGCCTAGCCCGGGTTCTTTTGAACCCTTCCCCTCCGCCCCGGGCAGCGCCCCTTTCATCTCCGATCTTCATCTCCGACTATTACTTCCATTCCATCCCGTTCCGTGCCCTTGCTGTAGTACCCCCGCTTGGACACCATGCGCACCTCTCCCCTTTGCCCCATACCTACCATATCTGACTCGGTCTGTGCGCAGTAGGGTACCATATTTAAACGACTAGCTTGCACCCCTGTACCGTAGCTTAGCTTCCCGAATCTACTCCTTAAAGCTCATCTTTGCGCGATCTGACTTCGCCTGTCACTAGACTGGCTAGTCTCTTTGCATCCCTAGAACTCGACAACAAGGCCTTAGACCTGAGTCGACTGGAACTTCGGACTCTTGATCCTCGTTCCCCTCCGCATCCACGCCATATAGTACTTCGCCTGCACCTTTGTCTTTACCTGCCCTAGGAGCTTTTACCTTTCGGGTCTACGGTCACCCTATCCTAGGTCGAATCGTAACACAATGTATCATTTACTAAAAAATACGATAGAAATGTCTCATCATTTCTTTGCCAGGTAGCACAGGGATACTAAAAACTACTGAAAACTACGCTGTTAGATAGTACTTTTGTGTTTCTCAACTTGTTTTGTACATCCAAGCTGAACTTCGTGCACAGTGTGGGTTTGTTCAAAGTGCTGGTGGTGTTTAAAGTGCCGGTGGATGACTGTACATAAAATGTACCAATATGTCCTCAACGCGGGCTTGGACTTTGCACCTTGATTCCTTGAAGCTTGAATCATGGCCTGAATGATATCTCGTGCCAGTTGTGTTAGAATTTCTCGGTCATTCAGTCGTTGTTCGGTACAGGGTGTCCGATGTCCGTGGCTAATCACTGAATGGGCAAGTGAGCATCATCTCTCATCGCCTCGATACAGATGACTTCTCAGGCCAACTCCCGACCTCCCATCCGAGCGCTACTCATTGACATTTCTGGCACGCTCCTGATAGGATCATCACCCACCCCCGGCGCTGTCCAGGCACTTGCGAAACTTCGCGCTGCACACATCCCTTTCCGTCTTTGCAGCAACACGAGCAAGGAGTCAAGTGATGCTGTGCACGAGCGAATGCGCGCGGCCGGGTTAGACGTACGCCGAGAGGAGGTGTGGACGAGCATTGGCTCGCTGAGGGCGATGTTGAAGGATTTAGGGGTGAAGAGGTAGGCGTTGTTCGGGTTGCGTTTCGTCTCGGTTCACCTCAGAGCGCGGTCTGTTTCCGCTCATCGGGCTTTCTGGGGTTCATCTAGGCCATATATGCTGCTCTCACGATCCGCGCAGGAAGAATGCACAGATGATTCACGGACTCAAAGCGGCTTTGGTACCCCCGCCGTCACGCCTGACTGGCCATTGTCACTACCATACGACGCCGTCGTCGTCGGTCTCGCACCAAGTCTCCTTGACTACACGCATCTCAACACCGCTTTCCGGATCCTCGTCGGCGAGGACCAACATCGGGATACATCCACGTCTCAAATCTACCCAGACCCAACATCCAACTTAAATATAGAAGTAGCCAAAACCCAACATCGCCCCCGCCCACCGCTCATCGCCTTACACAAAGCGCGTTACCTCGAAGCTTCCGACCACGCCCTCTCTCTCGGCCCAGGCCCGTTTGTACACGCACTGGAAGACGCCGCGGGGACGCCTGCAACGGTCGTAGGGAAACCCACACGGGCATTTTTCGAGGTCGTGTTGCGCGACCTTGACTGCGATCTCAACTCGACGCAACCCCGGGGGGACGACGTATCTCCCAACCTTTCCGATCGGTCTCATGATCTCGCTCCCAGCCAGCCATCGCCTTCTCACGTGCGCCGCTGGGAGGGGATCGCCGTGATTGGCGACGACGTCGATGCAGATCTCGGCAATGGCGCCATCGAACTCGGTCTTTGGCGTGTCCTGGGTGCGTCTCGTCATCTTTACTTTTGGTAATGCGTCACACGTTGATCATTGATGGACAGTAAAAACGGGCAAGTATCGCACAGGGGACGAAAGACGGACGAACGCACTGCCGCCCGACCAAGTCTCCACGTCGTTTGCCGAGTTCGTGGAGGAGTTGCTCGAGCGGCGAAAGTTGTGATCTTGACGGCCTCCATCGCAAAAGGAACGCCCGAGGAGGGGAAGAATGCAAAGCCCATTTCTGGACAGCCCTATTGACACCTTCCTGATACATGTATAGTTCTTATGGACTGCTAGAGAGTATGGGCTCTATCAGGGGGTCATGGGGCCCTTCTCCCATGAAGGAGAAACCGATAAAACCTGTAGACTGTTCGAGAGTATATGTTACACTTAGTCTGTATCAGGAGACAAGGGGGAAACTGCCCACAGATAGTAATCTTAGATACATTCCCTACACTCGTTCTCCCTTTCCACTAGGTAGTTAACATGTCCATAGCCATACACTCCTTAACCTATCTGTTATTGACGTGAAGTAGAACTCGCTCCTGTATTTATGTACAGTAAGTCTCGAATATACTCGACGGGGGGGCTTATTCCCTTTGTATGTGTCCTCGCACAACCTATATACAGGGGATTTACAACACCGAGCACGATCGCTCGCGCCCTTCCTACTGTCACTATAGAAAACCTCTTCCACACTCGGTACGGCCATCGTTCAACCACCACCCGTCGCGATCGCGGTAGCAATATAGTCGTTCCAAGCCTCGACAGTCGCCGAGGGGAAGAAATAGCTGGATGCGGTCGTAGCTTGCCCGTAATAGATCGCCGCTTGACCAGTCATAATCTCGCTCCCGAGCGAGGACACCTCACCTCCGACAACTGTGACACGTCCCGAGGGGGTCTCCCTCACCAGTCCAGTTTGATTGTTACCAAAGATGAATTCTCGGGCAAGAGTGAGAGCCTTGATGGAGGTGTTAGGAAGGGAGAGAGTGGAAGGAATCAATCCTCACGGAGATCGGGTTAGTATATGGAAGGAGA
>QFEL01003701.1:0-13304 GCA_003316195.1 Neoboletus brunneissimus
CCATTCCATCTCACAAGGCTGACGTGGAAACACGCGTCGCAAGAACACCAGGGGCGTTACCTCAAGATTGTACGAGCTAGCACGAATCCAGCTCAGCGATCGTCACAGATGGTGAGAAACGCTGATGATTACCTAGCACGAATCCAGCTAGGACGTACAAATGAGCTACAAGGTTGATGTATGCTAGTGAGAACAACATACCTCAGCGATCGTCACAGATGGTGAGAAACGCTGAGGGAAAGAGAAAGAAGGTTTCGGAATCTAAAGTGTACGACGCATTACGTAATGCTACATGGATGCGGACGAAGTGCGAGATGATAACAATGAGTCATGAGAATAATCTAACAAAGATGGGGCCCTGGGGATCTATGGTCGGATTACCCATATAGCACGTTTCGCTGATCATTGTCTCCATCTTCCATGTATCACGTTCGGCGTCGAAAACTCATCATTGATCAAGGGAACGTCCATGCCACCGATATACCCATGTCGTCCAACCAAGACGGCAAACTGACGGAACCACGCAGGCTTGTCCTTGTATATCCCCGGATTCGTGACCTCTTCGATCCGTCTAGTGGCATCACCCCCACGGACAGCTCAGTAACTGGATCCTTTCAAGCGTTGGCTCGCCGCCTTCTACACCATCGATGACTATGCCATCGTCCGCTTTCGCCTTGGTTGAAACATGCTTGGGCGTTACAGCTGGTCGCACGTCTCAAACGGACAGTGTGTCAGGGATATAGGCGAGTAGCCGTTGACCACAAGCTCATCGTGCAAGGATCCGGGGAACCAGTTAGTGACGAGAAGTACACATCGGGTGCTGCGGATCCTGTGATGAGATGATTGGTCGTTCCCCCAGGAGTACTGTATGTTGTGGCTACTCGGTGTTAATCTATGATTAGACTTCGAGGACCAACTCTCATCACTCACCTATACCCCAACTCTCACACATGACGCGTTCCCAATCATTACATGTGTCACACCTGTTGGCTGGGCTGTGTCTCTGATGTTGCTCTATTGGTGAGCCGTACCTGTCGTGCGGTAGCATTACACCCCGATTGTGGTTGATGCTTGCTATGGCTGACAACACCATTCGTTGATAACTTATACACAAAATAGCGGTAGCGGTCGGATCACGGAGTTGATTCACGCTCTCCTTGTGGAATCTTGATTGTTCTGACGACGAAAAGAAACCTACCAAATGTATCGCCGGGACACAAATCAAGGGTTCAATCCAGGCAGGGTCACACAGCCATTGGAGTCCGTACGATGCAGTCGATTAGCAAGTGGCCGTCGAGCGGAGAGAGCACGGAATCGAGCCCCTATTCTGTGTCCAAAGATTTGTGACGAGCGCGCAAACACCTGAGCGACCCTCCACGCATGGGATCTTGCAAGAGTTGGGAGATCTCACGCGCAATTACCTCCAGGTGACGAAGAGAATACCGGATCCAGCTCATGAAACGAAGAATGATTTACCTAGGCTACACACATCCCTTTGTGTGTTCGGGAAGGCCATTGTTGCATGCATTCTCGAGGTAGGCGCGAATACATCCGTGTGCGCCATAGAAAGAAACGGACCTTGTGGCGGACTCGAGTACGACTCGGCTCTCCCATGTCCGCTTGACGCGAACGTCGAGTCCACAGGTCTCCACGGAGTAGTGGTGTGTAAACATGACGCCGGGACGTACCAGTGGGCGGGTGTCGACGGTGGTTCGGGGGAAGGCAAGGGGGAGTTACACGCTTCAACATCAAGGTATGCCAGGGTTTATGTACCCTTCCGTCGCGCATATATGCTGATGTCAGCATCGTGATCGATCGAGGGGTTAGTGGGCGGTTAGCCACCACGCACCATGAGCAACAGGATAGGGCTCACACGTTTACCTTCAGGGGAAACCCAGCACGATACTGTGGCATTCCTCTAACATTGGGCAAATCGTCACCTTGAGGGACGCTGGGTCTCAAGTGAATGGCCCACGCTGCTGCTCAATGAATCAAGTTACCATAAAGCTTTCGGGTTTGGGGTTCGTGTCGGGCAGCAGACAAGGGCGAGCGAAGATGGGTCATGCAATCATGCTCATGCCGACAATTCAGACAAACGAGGACCAGTATGTACGTAGCACTTGATTGTACAGGTATACATTCATGCAGGGAAACATCCACGTTTAACCTGCGCCAAAGCAGTGTGGTGATACGTAGCTCCTAATGATGGTATCATGATATCAATCCCTTGAGCCTGCCCATGACTGATATCCCTTCCAGCTCCAGTGAACCGATCCCGGTCCGCTTTCCTTGTCGCCACACTTCCACGAGACCCTTTGCTTCGTATGGTGGGACTTCGGCGTTGAGTGTCCCAACCGTCATATGAAGACCATCTCTGACCTCGGCGGGCAACATGGAGACGAACTCATGCATCTCTTGTCCTGGATCAGCATCGTTGTTGAGTTCTTCGGCAAGTTTTAAGTCTTCGACGGTCAATGCCATAATCCTGTCATTCCAAACAAGGTGTCCGAGAGTGAACGAGAAGAGAGGTGGCGCCGGCAATCGGTCAAGCGCGGCGCATCGTTCCCAAAGGTCCGCGTCCGCGGGCAGGCAGGCTTTATGCACGATAGTGATATGAGGTCGATTAGTAATCCGTTTATCGCTGACCAATTTGCGCCAAAACGTCTTGCCATTATATGGGATATCTTCCTCTTGTTCCATCAGGGGAGCAACGACGGCCTCGAGATCCAACTCAGCCAATATTCCAAAGTATCGTGGTGGTGCAGGTGCTTTCGCCTTCTTCTCGTTCTTATCTGTTCTTTTCTTCGTTGGCATATATGCTTTTGCGACTGCCACGGCTTCGTCGATTTGCTCCTGGCTGGGTCGTTCCAAGCCAAGGCTGTTGACACATCCATCGACCGCACGTGCCACCGCTGCTTCCAGCGGTTCACTAACGTCCATCTTAATGCTGGCGTCGACTTCGGAGTCGTCGAGCTCTTCCGTGTGGAGGATGAATTGCCAGATGACGTCTTCATGCAACTTTCCGACCGTGTCTGCTCGTAGAGTTTGGTGTTTATCGCCTCGATTCAAGATGCGATCTCCACACACTCGAAGTATCATCGCTCGTGGTCGGTCCAGAGTCCAATTGAGTGCGAGTAGACGGACTGGTAGACGGATTTTGGAAACCGCTTCGCGCAATTCCCGTCGATGTCGTCGCAGATGGTTGTTTCTACAAACGAGTTTTATGAAGAGATACACGTTGAGATAAAATCGCAAACTTACTTGTCAGCGATGACAACATCGTGTTGTTTGAGGAGATTGATAACGCTTTTGGTAAAGGCGGGGGCATCATCGCTTTGAGTATGTCCAAACCGAAAGAGATGGGTAAGTGCAACAGAGACTGACGTCTTACCTGAGTTTTAACGGCATCAGCTCTACGATCATCGGGGGAACAGGTATGGACTCACCACACCCTGGAACAGCAATGGGAACGACGACGGTCTTTTCGAACTCTTTAACAGCCTGGTCCTCCTCAAAGTCAGATAGATCCGTCTTCCCTTGCTCGGTGTCCAGCCACTTCAAAAACTGCTCCCTAGTAGCTATGACTCCCTTTCCCTGCGCATACCCCCCAAATGCGCACCGGTTTGTGTTAATCTCATTCTTGACCCATTTGAGATAAGCCTGTGTCTCCTTGCGCTTCATCTTGGATTTGGGCAGTTTGACATCATTGAGCGAGCCCTCGGTGGATAAGAGCGACTTTGTGATTTCCCGCCAGTCTCGATACATCATATACGGCTCGTCAAACTTGACCTTGAAGAAGAACGAAGAACCAGTGGGATACGGTGGTCGTTTTCCACGAGACTCCGAACCAGGTTTCGGATCGACGATGCTGGTGCGGACGACGAATCCCTCCAGCGGCTCTCCCTCCCATTTTCCCACTTCGGCAATCCCGTCAGTGAATTTCCTCACTTCCGCTAGTGTACCGTATACGATGGTCCTAGTTTTCAAGAAGCCCCACTCTTCTGCGAATGCATCGACGACGTGCGTAGGAAGGGTGCGGAATTCCTTGCGAGTCTCATTTATACCATGTAGATAAAGGCCGGACTTGTCTGGCGGATAGGCTAATACATGTTCCTCAAAGTCGTCGTCGCAAAGCTTCCAGAAAGGAACTTTCGTCAGTTCATGACTTCAAACTATCGCCGGGCTCGATCATACCTCTGCCACTGCAGTCCAATTCTTCTTCCAGAGCGTAGCCGCCAGTTCCTCTTCCGTTTTCCCTTTTGATGCGAGATGTGTTCTGAGCCATCTGTGGCCAGCTTGTGAATGTGTCTCTGAGACGCCATCCATCTCTCCGAGGGCATGTTTAGACGTGACGATCAGGTGGGAGGGGGAGATAGCAGCGATGAAAATGATGCAGCCATTAGACTTCAGTGACAACGTGTATTCTGGACCAGTGTGCGCCTCCAAGGACGACCACTGTCGCGCACAATCGACGAATTGCAAAAAATGGAAATGGAATCAAAACCGTCTTCTTCGCAGCCCAAGAGAGCGTCGAACTTACGTCCGTCCAAGGTACCTCCTCAATGCCGAAAAACTTGTCATATCCACGAGCAACGATCTGATACCGAGGTTGATCGCTACCCTCCTCGTGTTCCAGCTCTCTCGTAAACAGACCTCGGGCGAGCGTTGGGAACGGTGACGGAACGTCATAGTACTTGAACTCGTTCATCTTCCAACTCCGAATATTGACTGTGGGGTCCGATGGGGCAGGATAAACAGTCGATCGGATGAGCTTGGGCGATTTTTGTGAAATCCGATGGAGGTCAGCGATCAGCTGGGAGTCGTCGAGGTTGAAATGTGACTCGGTCATCGTGGGATGTGCCCTGCGGAAACGAAATGCGTCAAAGAAGACGAACGTACGTTCCGTGATTGAGCATATGTACTGAAGAAAACGCGGTGCAGATGAGGTCTGAATGTTGGGCACGAGTCAGGTTGAATATGCTCAGCCGTGACTCGAGTTGGATTGGAAATGCTCCCGAAGTAGATGGTAGCGATATTCTAATCCTGTACCAACCTGATGGGCGATCCGTAGTCCAGGCCGACGTCGAGGACAGTACCAAATACTGCTGCGTTATGTAGGCTGCCAACTTCTCAATATAGCAATTATGCACTGCCATGGACTCTTATGTAATCTTCAGTTACTTGCGCCCAACATCATATTATTTGACACATCTAGTGTTCGTGGGGCTACAGGCCGACCAAGCTGAAGAGATTACAACCACATAATACAGTTTGTCATGTCAGATATCAAGGACAGAAATGGCACTCCAGATTCATCAACGTCTCACATAATCGTACAACTCCAGCCTCCCCCAGTTTGGCGTTCCTGCTCTGCTCTCCGCCTTTCTTCTGCTTCTCGGAGCAAACGCAGCTCCCTCAAACGTCTCTCCCGCTCTTCGACTTCTCGCTGTCGTTGCAACCTTATCTGACGTTCTGCTCTCTCTTCTTCTTCGCGCCAGCGTTGGTGTGCCGGGGGTCCACCGATATACTCTGCGCCCAAAATACCAGGGTCGTGGTACCACCCTGGACGTGCCCCATTTGCGTTTCGAAACGCTGCAGCCCGACGCGCCTCCACTTGTCGGAAAAGCTCTCGCTGTTCTTCGATATCAACCGGAACGCCGATGTAGGCCGGTGGTTCCGGCACAACCGCCAGATCGTCATGGATCGTCCCATGGGCGGTGTTCATGTGATCGTAGATCATCTGGCGCGTAAAGACTCCCATACATCGCCAACAGATGTGTGCGCCACACCTGGTTTACATGTCGACAGGTTAGCCAGGCTGTTCGAGAGGGAGCAGAGGAATGTTGCATACCGGCACGTCATGTGATTGCACCCCTCCAGCTTCTCGATCGGTACGCTGCACTGTGGACATTTTTTCACGCGTCCGCCTTGTGAGGCAATCCAGGCGTCGTTTAAGCGCTCCTGCTCCGCAGGATCTCGTCGTGCTTTGCTTTCAGCACAAGACATGCCATCATGCGCATCTTCGTGACATCCGTTACACACGGCGGAAAAACAGCTCGGACAATGGAGTGTTTGAGGAGCCGCGCCACCCTGAGCGGCACGATAGATCTGTGTGCAATCCGGGGTTTTACAGTGCTTGAACTCCTCGGGATGTTTCGCGATATAGGCGTCGAATGCTGCTTCTAGCAGCCGATTGAACGATGCTGGGGGGAGAAAGTGCTGAATTATGGGGATGGCGATCGGAACGCGACACCGAGCTTCATCTCCGAGGCAATTCAGAGGTAGTTGATCCGAGTCGAGAGCCGACGAAATGAAATGGCGAAGGCAGGCGACACAGTAGGTATGGCCGCAGCCTAGCTGGTGCGGAGAAGAGACATTGTCGTAGCAAATTGGGCAAGTTTGGTTACCCTCCGATGCATTGGGGAGGCCATAGTTGCCTTTATGTGAGAGGGTGATAAGACGATCTAGAGCATGGCGTGCTTCTTCGCCGCCTGAAACGGTTATTTTCCTAGAGGACATGGCGAACCTGACATTGTTCTCTCCGAGGGTCTCTTTCAGCTGTTGGATCCCTTCTCTGACGAAGAACCCTACGGAATTCCGCGCGAGGGTAACTGTGTAGTCTAAAGAAGCGAGTCTGTCGAGCTCGCCCTTGATCACCTCGCGAGCGTGATCGACAGCTCTTGGCGCCCCGTAGACCTTCAAGGATTGCCGTTTCCAATCGGCACGCAGGTATGCGCCAGTCTCGGAATGGACGCGGAGAACGAACGAATTGCCGGAGATGCCCAATGACCGATGCCAACCTTCTACTTTGTCTCCCCTAGCTAGATTCTCGACCCTCACCTTCAAAGCACCTGTCGCTTCCTTGACCGACCCTGATAGTTGAATGCGTACAATGTTCCCAGCGTCGCGTACATTGAGTGTGCAGGCCTTCCTATCCTTGATCGAGCTCAGAAGGTCATCCCACTGTGCCTTTTGAGCCTTGTACTGTTCTACCGGTATAACAAGCGTGAAGTACATCGGATCGGGAAGTCGGAGCCAAAGAGGTTGATTCCCATATCGCCTATCCGAGAGATATGTGTAGGCGGTATGGGCCTCGTCCCACGAGGAAAAGTGAGCACGTGCGGAAACGACACCATCCATGGTACAGGTACCAGGAGGGTCATCAAATTTCTTGAGTCCTCCCGGAGCAGCCCGGTCGATGTCATCCTGAACCAGTCTAGCAATCTGCTCAACGGAGTACATGACGCCAAAGGCGCCACCAATGGGTAGTCGCCTGACGGACATCGAGCCCGTGAACCCCATGACATCCACATCGGTAACAGACAGTGGAAGATTGTTAATTTTGATCGCGTTAAGTCGCAAGTTGGGCACGAAGCGACCACGGGGTTGAGAGTTCATCTCGACTTTGATACGACGACCGCCATAAAGAAAACGGTCTAGTTCTTTGACCTTGGCATTGGCCGCGGCCACATCAACGTACTCCGCGACATAGCGAGTGG
Organism: Neoboletus brunneissimus; assembly: GCA_003316195.1. NCBI lineage: Eukaryota > Fungi > Basidiomycota > Agaricomycetes > Boletales > Boletaceae > Neoboletus > Neoboletus brunneissimus. The sequence goes on from QFEL01003701.1 coordinate 7,500, forward strand.
AGGGTGCGCGCCAGGATATGGTCAGAGTCTCGGAACTTTGGCCAGTCGCGGCGTTCATACCCTCAAGGGAGTTGGTAGCGGACGTTTCCACCACTAGAATTTCCTCTTGAAATTCAATACCATCAAAATCCAAGGCAAGTGCGCGTCCGGCAGCAATGTCTGTGACGATGTGTGCCTCGGGTCTACGATCCGACCTTTTCTTGATCACGAAGTGGAAATGGTTGAGGTCTAAGCCCTGACCTCTGAGTAAGTTGTGGATATCATCTTCCTTTACATCGAGGGGAAGGTTTCCAACACGTAACGTGCATGTTTCGAAACCTGTTATCAGATTGGGAACGTCGAGCCCGGCACTATAGGTTACGATAGAGCCGAAGACAACCTGGCTAATCGTTTTGGCTGCTTCCTCTCTGACAAGGCGCTCACGAGCGGCAGCGGCAGCAGCGGCAGCCTCGGCCTCTTGCGTCCGAATATGCACAGCTTCCACGAGGTTATGTTCAACGCGTGGCGAACATGCAGCTTGTGAGGTTGAGGGAACTCCCTCCAGGGGCAGCGCAGGACATGATATAGCAGCAATTTTCTGCTTGTTCGATTTAGAGGATTCGGGCCCTGGTTTCTGAACCCATGTCTCAATGACGGACGAGCTCCTTTGTAGAAACAAGAAACATACATCGATATCGTGAGCAAACCAACACTTGGACCCTTTGGTACAAGTCCCAGCTTTCCAAGCACGGCAAGGAGTCTCCCCACGCTTGCATCTGGGGCGAGCATCAGAGGCATTGTGAGAAGGAGGACTGCATGTCGGGTCCGCAGAGTCGGAATCGCGGGGTTGGCGCTAACAAGAGCGTTCAGTGTGGCAAATACATCCAATAAGATGAACCGAACCACGGGCTGGTCCGAATGTGTGTCTTTCGCGGTCAGCTGGGAGTCAACGGCGTTGAAGAGTCAGCTTTTGGCGCTTATTGACGGTACAGGAAATGGCTTACCTGCACGTCTGTGTTATGACCGAACTTGCACTTGTCCCCAAACCGACAATGGCCTTGACTATAAAAACGGCACGGTGCAGACTTGCGACTACGACCCGGAGTAGAGTGAGCTGGGGAGCTCATGGTGGATGGGTTGGAAGAGCGTGTCCGTGCAACCAGGCTGCTTATACAATCGCCAGCTAGTACAGGATGTGCACCAATAGGGATGGGCCACAGGGTGTGCGCAGTTAGACCGCATGCTACATGCCAGATAAGGCGACAATTGTTCTACGGTGTGGCTTATACACATTGAAGTCCATGATAACCCCACGGCAATGTGTTATCCCGCTGCGACCTTCAATCATATCTACCCATCGATAGTCGAAAAAGTGCCGTTAACAATAGTATAGGCTGTTCCGACGCGTCGCTGGCATGATACATTCTCCACCCGGGATAAGTCTAATTGAAAGTCCGGTGAGCCTTGGGAGCCCCACACCAAGATCTTCAAGCAAATGAATAGGTTACAAACTAAGCCAGCGAAAAAAACAAACACTACATCGACAACCAGAAAATACAGTGCGAGGATCCGTTCACCAACAACGACCTCATTCCTCCATTGCATCATCATCTGCACTGTCATCCTCATCCTCATCGCTGTCGCTTTCCTCCCCCTCAGCAACTTCGATCGGGTCCAGGCTCAGGTCGTGGTCCGCACCGACGTACGAATCACAGATCACGTATAACTTGAGCGAATGTGTGCCCTTGGGTAACGTAAACTCGAGTTTAACGGCGAGGCTCTTGCTGATGGTAACACGCTTGATGACGTGAAGCTGCCGCGTGCCCGGCTCACCAACGACAAGCCACCAGTTGGCCATCTTCTTCGAAGGGTAGAACGGAGCAACGACAATCTGATCGTCAGGATCCTCTTCGTCGGCGTCTCGAGAAAGTACGACTTTAATGAAGATGGGCGCGCCGGCAGTGTACTCCCCCTTGGCAAGTTCATATGAAACGTCGAGCGTCGGGTACGAGTTGACGAACTTGGCCACGTCTCGCCTGTCACATAACAAACAAAACTTAGTATGTGCGACATAGGTCTTAGATTCCACAACGTACATCTGTCTGACGTCCATCTGAAGCAGCTCATTTCGCTTGTCATCTTCCATCTCCATGATGTCATACACGGACTCGATGCCCGCGTTCTTGCATCGTTTGATGACCTAGGCGGGTGGTTAACCCTGCGTGTGTAGTGAAAAAAACACGATGGGACATACCTCGGGCTCAAAGTGTGGTATTTGTTTCAACGGTGAATCCGTCTCCCACATAGCTTGTACGCACATCTGCGACAGATCCATAGCTCCTAGTGCATTCAACCATGCGTTCGAGGACATAACATCCACACAGGCCGAAAGCAAGTTCAGCACTTTCTCAAGCACCAACACTTGGTCAGTAGCAAGGTCAGGGGGCAGTTGGATACGCGAAAAGTGTGCTTGCAAAAGGAGGAATGTCTTGAAGTGTGGTGCTTCGAAATCTGCTCGTTCAAGCTTGACAGGTAGACGGTCGTATATACGACGGAGAACGACGTCCTCATGGCGGCGAATCGGGATCGTCTCAAACTCTGCAGATGACGAGACGACTTCGAGTAAGCCTTTTAATTTTGTACGCTCCTTTAGCGATAGCGTATAGACCTCAACAGTGACATCTATGGACATATTCAGCGACGTGTTCAAAATAGCACGAACTGTTACTCACAAGAAATATTGTAATAAGCAGCTATCATGCCGAGGTTGAGCGCAGAGACATCCATTTCGTCCTCTGTGAACGCATTGAGCAGTCAAGTAGATAACCACCATGCATATCAACCTACCGATTGCAATGCATTTCGAGTTCACCAGATCCTGCAACGTGTTCTCCACCAGTTCTGATAGATGGTCGGACAATGCCTGATGACTGACGTTGTGCAGATTGTAGTAATTCGGGTTCTGCGTCATCCGGCGATAAAAGTACGACCATGTCAGAATATCCTGTGATGAACACCCTTATGAGCGACCCGTGCAAAATAATCGTAAATTTGGCACTCACCATGGCGTCCTGCTTGTTCTCGATCGTCTTCACCGCAATCTCAGCCAAGAAGTAGTCATGGAGAAGGTGCGTCGATAGGTGCGACTCGATAGGCAACCCCTCCGACAGGAATTTCTTGTAAAAGTCCTTGCGCGTCTGCTGACACATCAGCACGCACCGACTGCGCTCATCCTCCCGAGGACGACAAGCTCTGCCCATCATCTGTAGCACGTCCATGACAGGATAGTCCACATATCGGTGTTCCTTGCCTTCGAAGAATTGCACGCCCATAATGATGACCATGTAACTCGCCACGGGCAGACTCCATGCTGTATCCTAATCAATTGTCCTCAACTTCATTCTCTGCAAAACGGCCGGGGGAACAGACATACTTTGGAAGCCACCAGGACCTGGATCGCACCAGATTCGAACAAGCGTTCTACGATAACCTTGTCTTGTTTCTCGAGTGCCTCGTGGTAATACGCGACGCCGTGCTTCAAACACTCTACGAGACCCTTGTCACTGATGTGGTCAAGGTGCGGCTGCAAATCTGCCTGGTCTATGTTCAGGAACCGGTTGGGGTCGTCGTCAGCAGTACAGTGCAACAGTAGATCGTCTATAGTCAGGCGGCATTGGCGTCGCGATGAAACGAACACAATGACAGGTTTCGTCGGAGCGTACTCCACGACAGCAAGGTACGCTGGCTTGGACATGGCGATCATCAACGAAGGGTAGTGAGGGATGGTGAAGCTTTGGAGGTGGATGTCCATGTCAAGAGGTCGCGAGCTAAATGAATCATGAGCGATGAACAGATCGCTCTCATAGACTTGCTTACCTTGGCGAGAAGTTGAAAATGGCATGCGATGGAGCGCCTATCCACTCTCCGAGATCCCGGGCATTTGCAAGCGAAACACCACAGGCCACGACACGCGTCTTTATCTCCGTCTGTGCAGAAACATACCGCGTCCTCGAAATGATCACCTCGTACGTCGGACCTACTTCTCCGCCTACGAGCTGAATCTCATCAGCGATGAGTAAGGCAATCGTCTGCACGTTCTTCCTCTGACGCCACCTGCGTGACAAAACGTCCCACTATTGAGGCAGTTAGTAATCAAACAGAGAAGTGAACCGATCCTGGTCCTTCCAGATACTCACTTGACTCGGTGTACACACAATCACATCTCCTTTCTCCAACAAACGCAAGTCTGCGCTCGTCTCGCCAGTCAAACTCACGATCTCTTTTCCACCCTGTACGCCGCTAAACTTGCGACGCCATTCCACGACGCGTTGGTCGACCATCTCCTGATACGGCTCCACACAAACTGCCCTCGAGTTGTCCTTCTTGTTCCATAGCTTGAGCAGCGCGAATTCGGCGCAGATGGTCTTTCCACTTCCTGTGGGAGCACCAACGAACACGTTTTCGTCAGAAGTGTAGAGCGCTTGGAACACTTGCGTCTGAATTTTGTTGAACGTCCGGATTGTGCTCGAGTAGATCGCCTCAAACTCTTTGTTGTGCAACGCGGAGAGAGGCAGAGGTTGGAGGTCGAGGAGGGGTGTCGGAGGTGGGAATTTTTCAGGGAGGATGAGATGCTTGAATGAGATAGGCAGTCTCGTCTCTGCATGCAACCATCGATCCGATACCACTGAGATGTAGTAATTGGGAGGGACGGGCTCGAACATCGGGACAGTGATGGTGATGTTGTGCTCATCTTCCGCGTATCGCTGACGGAGGACGAATGTATCATGGAAGAGGATAATCTCGCCGTCCACGTCCTCGACGATAATGAAGAACGACTCAGCGCCACCGTGAATCTTCTCCTCCCAGCGGAAATCAGGGACAATGGACAAGTCAATGCGCAGGAGGGAACGAGTGATAGGCTGTACTTGTGCTTGCAGTCTGGGGACTTCGGTCGAGATCGCGCTCAACGCGAAGAAAAATAAACACTCACTGCAGTTTAGGGAAGTTATGGACGAGACGGTGAACGAGGCGGCCAGCGTTAGGAATACCAATGAGCTCTCCAAGTTCAGGTGGGCTCAAATCGAAGTACCGGTACCACGGCTAGAATAAGTAAACAGCTGCATCAGTGCCTCACCCACCCTATATCTTGTACAAGTAGACGCACGAATTGTTTGCCCTCAGCCTTCCTGATCACTTCCTGAGGTACACCTTTGAACTGGCGGAGTGGGGTCATGGAGCCCCACCTAGTTCCATCAGTCAGACATAAAATGGCAGTAAAGTGAGACGCTTGGGCTCACATCCGTCGCTCTACCATCTTGCACAGCGCAAGACATGCCCGGGCTGGTATGGCCCATCCTCGCTTGAGACAAATTTCGAACATGGCGCGTAGTATGCGTCCAGCTGACTGTTGCACGAACACCATGTCCGCAACCAACGCAAATCCTAAATAAAACCATGATCGTGAATGACACAAGACAACGGATAAACACGAAAAGGACGCACCTTCGAGTTTGAGCTGTGATATATATGCCTGCAGAAGCACATTAATTTTGGCGGCAGGCTCATCGACGCTCTCCTTGACGGGAATAGGCACGCGTTCCAACAGTTTCGCAAGTTCGAGCTTCTCTTCTTGTCGTACCTTGAGACACCAATATGAGTGAGGTAACCCAACAGTAAGATTTATGAATCGCTTACAGGCAACAACTTGAACTCGTTTGAGAGCGCAAATACCCGGAATAGTTCCAGCGACGACATTGTCGGCCGCAAGTGCTGGTTATATGTTGCCATCGAATTATGGGTCACGTAGTAATGTGATGCGATACGACC
>QFEL01003705.1:0-13047 GCA_003316195.1 Neoboletus brunneissimus
GGGACCGACTACTTGAACATACAGCAATGTATGGAGTTCTACACAGAAAAAGACACCAGCTCGATTGCACGGGGATGAGCTTACACACCTTGACGGTTGTAATGCGTTGATCATCGTCTAGCCATGCGTTTGCGTTGTGGGCCGTCCTCTTCTATATCCATCGAGTCACCTGGTTGGGCGGGCAACTGCACGTGACCTGCGGAACGCTGACTTCGTGTTCGCCTCCTTGAATTTCCTGAAGTGGAAGTGACTGTTGATGGAGTGCTGCTGCCGGAAGGCGAGAGCACATCGACGGCAGCCGTTGATGGGGTTGCATCGAGCATCATCATGACAGCATGTCTGCGTTTCGCGCCTGCTGAAAAGTCAGGGTCAGGCAGAGTGGTTATCGGAGTGATTGCAGGGACACGGAAGAGATTCTCAGAGGGACCGAGGGGAAAGGAAGCGGATGGTGTCATTGGAGTGGATGGAGTGTCAGAGATGTCTTTGCGTGGATTGGGTAGACGTGCTTTAGTAATGCGTGGGTTGGTACTTGTGATGGCTGGTCTGGCGGGGGTCATAGTAGGTGATGGGGACGACGGGTGATTTGGCAGATTGATGTTATTTGACAGGACAGGAGAATGGGGTGTGAGCGGGGCAGCCGGCGGCTAAAATCGGGTGAGTCATCCACCAAGGTTATTCGACGGACGGTAGCTTACAGGGCCATCGTCAGGTCTATAGCGAGCGCACGCTGTCTGAGATGGTTTTTGAGACGAGGCAGAAGGAAACGAGTGGGCATCCTTGTGTGCATCTGAGCGAGTGGAGGGCGGGATGACTCTCGCACGTTCACGTTCCTTCTCGCGTTCCTCGTCCTCGTCCTCTTCTTCCTCTCTTGACTTGACCGCCTCCATCCTTGCCTCTATCCAGTCCAAGATGCGACCGACTGTCATCTCGCCGCTATGTGCGTTGTGCTCGGAGGGGGCGATGCCGCCTGCGGAGACGCCTTGCTGAATCATGATCATGAGATCCTGGCAGGCTGTTGCATAGCCAGCGTTGTACGCGCGTTTTGAAGCATGTCTGGAGGATCTGTAGAGGGTTGTGATACTAAGCGCGGCAGCTGGGGGGGATATGAGTGGGTGTGTTTGCGTAGAAAACGAGACAGACCTTTGAAGTTGTTGAGGAGCTCCTTTTCCGCCTTTTCAAAGTTGGACGCTGGGAGCGACTTTGCGAGACCGTTCAAGTCGAGAGACTCCATTGTCGCCGTCGTCGTCGTCGTCGTCGGGTTTGTGGGGAATACCTAGTTACATAATCATATATCGTTGAAAGACAGATTAGCCAACGATCTGCGCAAATTTCCGACGTGTGAACTTTTGTCCGATTTCTGGACTGTTATGGGAGTACGCTGCGGGTTCTAATATTTCGCTTCTTCCGCATGAACGGTCTTCACCCCTGCGGTCGGGCGAGTCTGCTCGAGCTGTCGGACTCGTGCATTCGCGCTACATGGGCCGCGTTCACCCCCGCCGTCTTCGTCGTCGCCCTTTGTCTTCTGTCCATTCCGCTCCCGCTCCCCGCCTTCGCAAGGAGACTCGTCTGCACCATCAGGTCACCGTTGGACGAGTTTCTCACTCTCCGCGAGGCAGAGGCCTTGGATGCTGACGAACCTATTCCAGACGACGCGGCGTGTGCTACTAGCAAGAGTGCAGTCCCGCTCTGGCGCACGGTCGCACTCGCGTTCGTTGCTCTCGTACAGGCGCTTATCTGGCTGTCTGCAGGTGCATACATCCTCATTACTCGCGAACATGACACCTGGACGGGCGTGTGTGCCGTCTTGATTGGCTCCACCTGGGTCTATGGTGTATCCAAACCCGTTTTTTGGCCCAAGCCAACCGCGCACTTGGAGCTTTTCTGGCTATATTTTGCCCATCTCGTGTTTGGCGTTGTTCTCCTCGGTGGTATTATCTACGATCATGAAATTCTCCATGTGCCTCTGGAACCCCGCGCCGAGTTTGCTGGGTTGATATTCAACTTGGTCGCTGTCCTCGTCGAGTTGGCACTCGTCTCAACAATGCCCATGGAACTCCCAAGCAGTCGCGTAAACAAGGAAGATATCGTGAGTATCATGTGACCGCCTTTCATGTACCATTGACCTGCCTATATGCATCTAGTCCGTCAAGTATTCCCCAGAAGACTATGTCACCATCATCCAATGGATTACCTTCAGCTGGGTTTACCCGCTCATCAAGCGCGGTACTAGTACGACCATGAATGAGGAAGATGTCTGGGATCTCAGTCCAACTTCGCAGTCCCGGCCTGTCTTTAACAAGTTCGCGACCATCAAGTAAGTTTACTTGACGTCTTCATGCGCAAGGACACGTTTTAATGATATATTAGTGGGAGATCCCTTCTCCGTCGCCTTTTCTGGGCAAACTCCTTAGATCTCATGTGTGTATCTCGTATTCCGTGTCCACCCGACACTGATCGTTTTCTAGCGTTGACTTTTGCCTGACGTTTGTCAGCGTCCTGTTCAACTATGCTTCTCCATTCTTCCTCAAGTGAGTGAGTTTTGCGTAAAAGTAATGTTTACTAAGTTCATCCTTCAGAGTCATTCTTGACTCCATCGAGCCCAACGCTACCGAGGAACAGCGTGCACAGGCATACATATACGCGTTCATGGCATTCCTGTGCACGGTACTCAAAGTACATCTATTTATCTCTTCCGTCTATGGCGCATATAACACATTTAAGCACAGGCTGAGGCAGATGTTCAACATCTTTGGTATGGCAGACGTGCTGCCACCCGCATGCGTACAGAGCTCATGGCCGCCATCTACGACAAAGCGCTCAAGCGCAAAGACTATTCAGGTATCGTCGACAAGGATAAACTGAAGGACGACGCAGACAAGAAAGCCGGCATCGCACCTTCCGAGAGCTCATCTGGAGATGAACCCAAAGCTGGCGCCGACGTTGGCAAGATTGTCAACTTGATGGCCGTTGATGCAAATAGGATTGCCATGATGGTTTCGGGAATGTATTTCATCTACGGAGGTGAGTCCGATGACACATGTGGTGAAGGGCATTAGGGCATTAACCATGATCCAGGTCCTTTTGAAATCATCATTGCTTCGGTATTTTTGTACAAGTATGGTTTCTTTGGTGTCTTGCGGGTTATGGGCTGATCCTGTGCATAGCCTCCTTGGGATTTCTGCTTTCGCAGGATTCATTGTCTTGCTTTTCGGATGGCCGCTGAATAGCTACGTGATGAAGCGCAGCATCCGCATCCAAAAAGGCGTTTCTGCATCGCGTGATAAGCGCATGGGGGTCCTGAACGAACTCATCAGTGCCGTGAAATTCATCAAATTCTTTGCTTGGGAGGAACGATGGATACAGCGAGCAATGGATGCTAGAGGGGTCGAAATGGATTGGATGATCAAGTGTGAGTCACGTTTTCATTCGGGTCCGTGATTAATGACTGAGACAATCTTCCAATGCGACGACGCTGTCAATCATCTAGCCCGTCTCAACTCAGTCATGTTCACCGCCCTCTGGAATTCGGCACCTATTCTCGTCTCCCTCATCTCGTTCTTTGCGTATGTTTACCAGGGCAACCAGCTGACAGTTTCCGTCGCATTCACTTCCATTGCATTGTTTAACATGATTCGGTATGACAAAGCTTTAGTCCTAATACGCCTGCGTCCTTATCCACATCTAACAGCCAGCCGTTGAACATCATCCCTGCTTGGATTGTCCAAATACTTCAGGTAAGACGATCATTCCTGTGTACACGTCGACCCCCGTTTATCCATTCGCTTCTTTGCGTGATTAGACCGGTGTAGCACTAAAGCGTATAGAGACGTATCTCGGAGAGGAAGAAGTGACGGAGCAGGTATCGTCCATCAAGCGTGCTCGGGCACCTGCAGATTCGCTCGCCGTGGATGAGGGTCTTGCGATTGAGGCTGGCACGTTCAAGTGGAATGAGGTACCAGAGCAAGAGATCAAGGATGCGGGAAAGGGCAAGAAAAACGGGAATGCTAGGAATGGCAAGTCGAACGCAAACGACAGTCGGAGCCCGAGCGATGAGACGGTTACGGCTGTCGATGCAGCGAGTTTGTCCGGCAGATCTATTATCGAGGATCACAAGTTTGAGCTACAAGATATTTCGGTGCGGTTCCCTGATGGCGAGCTGACGCTGATCACTGGTCCGACTGCGAGCGGCAAGTCTGCTTTATTGGTGAGCCCTTGTTCGCGCGCGTGGCCAGCATGCTTACATGGATGTTGTCCTAGTTGGCACTTTTGGGTGAAATGACGATCACAAACGGAAAGCTCATCATGTCCAAAAACACCTCTGATATCGATGATAATGGCAACATGCACGCTATTTCGTATGCTGCACAATCGCCCTGGTTGCGCCACCAATCTATCAAGGACAACATTCTATTTGGGTACCCATACGACGAGGAGAGATATAATGCAGTCGTGGAATGTTGTGCTCTGAAACCTGACTTGGATATTCTCGAAGATGGGGACCAGACGGAGATTGGTGCAAGGTGGGTTTCATCCAAAGAGATGCCTAGGATGTATTGAGCGTCTTGCCTAGGGGTGTGAGCTTGTCTGGTGGACAAAAGGCTCGGTGAGTCTAGGGTCGGTGCGTATGGACATGGGAAACATGCTAATTGCCGTTCGCAGTGTCGCGCTTGCTCGCGCTGTCTATGCTCGCACGAAATACGTATTGTTGGACGACCCTCTGAGTGCTGTCGTATGTTCATTTCCTCGTCTCGTTGTGACGGCTTGCTGATTGTATGACGGCTTATAGGACAGCCACACCGCGAGGTTCTTGTACGAAAAGCTCTTGCGTGGGCCTCTCCTAGCCAACCGCACGGTCGTGAGTTCTGGTTCTTTTGGACCCAAACATGTACTTGATCTATACGCTAGATCCTTGTCACACATCATGTCGAGCTCGTCCTCCCCGGGGCCTACTACCTAGTGCGGATGCTTGACGGACGGATCGATACCCAAGGAGCAGTGAAGGATTTGCGTACCCAGGGTGTCTTGGAGTATATAACTCAGGATTCGCAAGCGGACGTGAAGCAGGAAGAGCCTGTCGATGCGAGTGAGGCGCCCATGGACGGTGCTCCTGCAGAACCTGCCAAGGATGGGTCGAAGAAGCCGAGGAAGCTGATCAAGGACGAACATAGGGAGAGCGGTGGCGTCAAGTGGTCGGTCTATAACTCGTATCTAAAAGCCTCGTGAGTCGTCTTCTTCCGTTGACTTGAGGTAGAGACGACTTACATGATGGGTACCCAGGTCATATTGGACGTGGTTCATATTGACTGGGTTGATCGTCTGTTCGCAGAGTTTGGGGGTCATTGAGAAGCTCTGGATTCGGGTGAGTATTGCTGATTGAAAGACTGTTTCGCATGCTAAATAATATGTTCAGGAATGGGGTCAGGCTTATGGTAGCAGCACGACGGCCGCACCATATTCTTTCGCCTCGACTGTCTTGACGGAGAATGAAGCACTGATGAATGGTTTCCTCCCCTCGCACGACATCGGCCACTACTCGACACCCTATTACCACATTCAGGCATCTCAGAAGTTATTGTGGTTCACTCTTCCCGATGCGAACGAGGACCCGTTGTTTTACGTAGGTGTTTACGGTGCGATTGGCCTCGCAACGGCGATTGTTAGTATCGTGTCGACGGCGGTGCAGTACACGGGTGCGCTAAGGGCATCTAGGCTGATTTTCAAGCGGTTGTTGGAGGGCGTGGTGAGAGCCACGATGCGTTGGCACGACGTCACACCTCAAGGTGAGTGTTGAACGACCGACGTAGTTGATTTCGTGGATGGACTGACGGAGGGCCGTGCAGGTCGTATGCTGAATCGATTTGGCAAAGACATTGAAACGATAGACAATAACTTGGCGAGCTCGTTGTCGGCTGTGAACTCGTCGTTGGCCACCTTTGCCGCTGCCATCATCACTGTTGGGTACGTGGCTCTCTTGCTCTCTGGACGGTGACATTCATTGAGTTGTGTTTGGGCTCATAGCGTCGTGTTCCCGTGGTTCTTGATCCCTGCTGTCATTATCGGCTTCTTCTATCGGCTGCTGGCCATTGGGTACTTGAACACGGGCCGCGACCTCCGTCGCATGGAGTCTAATTCTCGATCACCGATTTTCTCTGGATTTGGAGAGTTACTGGAGGGCATTGTGACTGTTCGTGCATTCTCGGCGGAGCGTCGATTTTTGGATGATTTGCACGGCAAGATTGATGTGACGACGAAGGTCGGTGTTTCCAAGTTCCTCTCCATCTACCTGAAGTTGACGTATAATTATGCAGATGTGGTACAATTTCTGGATGACGAACCGATGGTTGTTGCTCAACTTTGACACACTCGGTGGTCTGGCTGTGTTGATAACGACGTTGTTTGCACTATCCGGATACGTCTCGGCTGGTACTGCTGGTCTTTGTATTACGAGTGCGATGACGTTCACGATGAGCGTGTACTGGGCATGTCGGTTCTGGACGGCTCTCGAGCTTGATTTGAAGTATGTTCTCCCTGTGTACTGTCGTTGTTCCGTTTCACTGACGTTTTTCCCGAACAGCTCCGTCGAGCGTGTTGTCGAGTACCTCGATCTTCCCCAAGAACCACCTGCCGTCCTCGAATCGAACCGTCCACCTGCGTACTGGCCTTCGAGCACGAGCCCAAACCCGTTGATCAGCGTCGAAGATTTGGTAATCAAGTATGCGCCGGAGCTTCCGGCAGTATTGAAGAATGTCTCGTTTGAGCTCAGTGCGAGGGAGCGGGTAGGTCTCTTGGGAAGGACGGGGAGTGGCAAGTCGACGTTGGCCATGAGTATTTTGAGATTCGTGGATCCGGTACAGGGACGGATATTGATTGATGGGGTTGATATTTCAAAGATTGGCATCCATGATTTGAGATCGCGTTTGGTGAGTGTTGGGGGAATTCGGATGGACGAGCTCAAGGCTAATTGGGACCCATAGACGTTCATTCCTCAGGATGCGACACTGTTTTCTGGGACGTTGAGGGATAACTTGGATCCTTTCGGTGAGTGCTTCTAAGAACAACTGGACGACTTGCTAATGTTCTTTGTCTCGTAGATGAACACGATGATGCTGAATGCCTAGATGTTCTCTACCGCGTTCATATGCTCACGGAAGGTGCCTACCAATCGCAACGCAACTCTCGGACACATAGTAGAGTGTCCACGCCTGCTGAGGACGGCAGTTCCTCCCCAGCTTCGACCTCCGCGACCGAGGTAGATAACAAGACGACCATCACGCTCGATACCCAAGTCTCTGCGGGTGGTACCAACTTTTCGCAGGGTCAACGACAGCTGATCGCGATGGCACGTGCATTATTGAGACGGAGCTCAATCATCGTGCTCGATGAAGCCACGAGCAGTATCGACTTCGAGACGGATGCCAAGATTCAGGCGACAATTAGGGAGGAGTTTGGGGACTCGCTGTTGTTGACGGGTGCGTCCATCTTTCGATGTGTGTGCGTCGGTGTTGACGAGGCGGTTTGGTGTAGTGGCGCACAGGCTGAGGACGGTGATCGATTACGATCGATTGATCGTCTTGGACAAGGGCGAGGTAAGTACCACGATCGCCGGGTGTGCTTTCGGGTGCTGAATATGCGCGCACACAGGTTGCCGAGTTTGACACGCCGCTAAACCTGATCCAAAAAGAGGACGGTATCTTCCGAAACATGTGTCTCAAGAGCGGGACGTATACCGAATTGGAGAGTGCGGCGAGAGCAAAGGCGGAGAGAGATGTTGCGCGGCTTAAATAAAATGAGTGTGTTTTGTGTATCGTGCTATTGCTTTCGTGTATTTGCTTTGCTCGCGTCGAGAAACGTTTTTCTTTTCTTCCCGGAGGGTAGTGTGTATACATGTGTATGGGTTACGTGAGTGTAATCAGAATCGCGATAAACTCACGGTGCGCACGACCGCGACGATACGAATCAGGGGTGTGGCTCTTGCTGACGACCGTTGTTCTGGATCTCGCGCGGGCTCCCCTCCGGACGCCCCGTCCCATGTTCATTGGGTTGCAATCCTGTGGGATAGGTGCGTGTGACTGCGAAACGATGATAGAACATGATTTTTTTCAATGGCTTACTAGTACAACGACATCAAACAGCATAACAGACACAGGGATCACTTCGTACACACGGTTTCTGCATCACTAGATCCTCTCCAACGCAAACAACTGAATCTCCCTGAATCTCGGCGGTTCGGAAGGCATGACTATGATCGGTCTGATCTCGATCTATGATGCAGGTAAAATTCCTACCCTCATCAAGAATAGGAGGATTCATTTACCTTCATGTAGTCATTGGTGACGCTCCATCCGTCTCTGGGATTATCCGCCCTTACGATACTGAAACAAGGTAACGGACGGGGCGAAACAAGTCAATGATGTGTGTACAAACAATGGGGGGGAGCTCACGTATAAGCGTCTTGAGCTTCATGGTAGCGAAGTTCCCATGCCACCTCGTCCTCGGGGTTATCGGAGACAGCAACCCTGCCGTCGATTACCCCGGTGTAGGGATATCCGGCGATGCTGAACCGGAAATTGCCGTCGTCATCTCGGCGGAGTATCCACTGCAGGGGATAGGTGAGTGCTAACGTTCTGGTTCGAAACGCCCGGGGGGACGATCGTACCTCTTGGATAGGTGGGTTGACGAGGACGAACGTATAGCCAGGCTCTGGGGCCTGAGGGCTGATACCGATGGGGGGGTATCATATAATACGAGCGCGGATTCTGAAGGCACCAGTATCTTTAATGTCGGGCATTGGATTCAGTGAGGAGTGTGGTGCAGGTTGGAGGTACAACTACGCGGTCAGTTGTCGGTTTTATAGTCGTCGAAACCCAGGGACTTGATGCGATACTAACTCACTCCTTTACAATTGAGGTACTTCCTTCCAATCTCCATCTCTGACATGTGCCACATCCTGGAATAGTCGGGCGTTCATGTTACAGCATCCCATCATTCTGGCCCTCGAAGTTTCATTTAGAGAGCCGAACAGTGGACTATCTGATTGGAAGCTGTCCGTCCACCAGGTCCCCCACGCGCGCCCACTGCCCAAACGGCTCCATATTATCAGGGCCTCAGGTGCTTATAGTTGCTTTCCCCAACCATAGGTAGCGGTTCGTGCTAACCATATTGGACACTCGCACCTGGGGCTTATCAGGCAGAACGTTCTCGCTGGCTATGGGTCTAGGACGTTCTGATGCCGAGTTATGATAGGTAAGTGCCTTGATGTCATATCAATGAGCAGACGCGCGACAAGGAAACACCGATACCGCCTGCTCGGATGGTTTCATCACAGCCTTACCAGCGTGAACCAGGATACACAGCTTCAGTGCAAGGTATCGTGCATCATGCACCATGAACCACACACGAGTGGACTATGTCTGCCGCCGTCTGCGTGACCACCCTGGGTGCTTGCATTCTATCACGACCAATCCAGACTGAGCAAGCGGTGCTCAAAAAGATGAATCTTGTCCGAACAATCACCCTGAGTCGGAGGTTGCCGTCCACATGATCTCCCTATCGGTTTGTCTTGGTATGTGATCCGATTCTTGCTCCGGCGAGGAAAACTATTGGCCTTCTGGGATGTCTCTCCGACCTGTAATGGCGCACTACTCTTGGTTCGGTTGCGTTTCTGAAGCTCGGTGGCCTGATAGAATGCGTCGCACGATTATCCAGCGGGGCACAACAGATTTGTGCAGCGCATTGGCAACCCATCCCAAAGAGGTTGGCGAGCCTGGCCCGGTTCCAGCAAAGGGTACTGCATGGTGCTTCGTTCGACGTTTCCAGTATACGTTGAATGGCACACACCTCACCGATCGAACCACTAGGTTTTGACCCTAGCAGCCACAGTTGGGATCCGAAGGGACGCCTTGTCGGAGTATGACTCACGAGGGGGGGGGCATAGAGATGAAGATGAGCGGCGCTTGACAATAGAAGAAATAAAGGGAATCACCTACAGTGTAGTCAAGTTACTAGGCTACTACACATGCTGTAATAGCACATTCGCATCAGCAGCAAGCCATATCCGCTTTCGTTGGTGCGTCCAACAATCATTTCGATGCCCTCGGGGACTCGTAAATGGAAGACAGACGGGGTATTATGATTACATCCAGTGCAAGGTAATGATCACGGGTTAACCTCTCAAACTCTTCATCGTCAACAAATTCAAGGGAGCAAAAAAATTAGAGGCTGGGATCGACAGGGCTGCAGCCAAGCGCAACGACGCCATCTGCGATAAAAAAAAAGAGTGAGCGGATGGATTTCCCCCCCGAAATTGCTTACTGTAACTGTTGTTGGAGCAGCAAACAGGCTGAGCAGAGCTGTGTGCATTGATCAGCAACAAGTCCTTTATGGTAAGAAAAGACGACCTACCAACTGGCACCGCTGCCAGCACCGATGCCGGTGATGGGGGTGCAGGTGAGGTCGATCAGGACGGCGACGTTCCCGGCGCTAATTCCCAGGAGGCCCAACAGGCTAGCAACGGAGGAGCTGACGGTAGACGTGGTGCCGTCACAGCACTGGACAGGTCCAGTTGTGCACTCGCTGGCAGGCATAGTGGTGGCAGCGGTGACAGCAACGAGAGCGAGGAGGGTGGCAGAGACGACGGATTTAGCAAACATGACGAGGGGTGAGAATGGTTTCAACTGATGGAACTGGCTCAGTGTGAATGGGGTGGATAGCGTTGCAAGGGTGGGGTTTCATACCTTGACGGAGAGCTTGAGTGGGTTACCTCATGAACGCTCGGGTAGAAGCAATGGAGCGACTTTCATGATATCCAAGTGTTTGCAAACGCATTTGCGGGAGCGAAAATTTGTCAATCCCAAGCGAGAACGACGATCAGATCGAAAAAACGAGAAGCACTTGATTCGAGTTGAACTCGCCAAGACATGACGATGAATGCGATGGTCGGACGACCGAGGAGTTCTTGTGATCCGTGAGTCACATCTGTTGTAATGAAGGCAGTCTTTGGGGCGCTCCGATTGGTCGAGAAGCAACTCGCCGGGCTCGAACCCGCCAATCGCAATACGGGTTCAGCAAAGGTCTTTCATAGGAAGGGCGGCCGGGACTCGTATGTGTACCACTGTGGAGCTGTGGGTATTGCTGTAATCCAAGAATATTCACGTTGACCCCCGTCCTCCCTCAACAATGCGGAAATATCGGAGGTGGATAATCAGCAGGAGTGGGAGGCCTTCGGCAGCCCCCGTCGACTTCTGTTGAAAGTGACGTCGAGTGCGATCGGATCGCTTCAAGGGAGGTTGCTGGATCCCCGAAACAGGAATGTCGACTGGAAGGAGAAAACCGCCAGATAAATAGCCCCCATTCTGGACATAAACCGACAGAAATGGCGCAGAGCACGATTCAAGCGGCAAGGCCAAATTCAGGTCTACGGAAGGAGAACAAGTTTGGGGGTGTCGCGTTCGGCGAATGCGACATGTCCACTCTGTGCTTGGTGGAGTCTTCCTCGGATTCTAGGGTGACAGCGTTTTTCAAAGTACGATCATGTATATAGTAGCAACTTGTTGCATCTACGCCTCGGAGGAGAGGAACAAAGAAGACACCAGGGCCCGTGCAACACGAGACCCCTTGACGAAACACCACTTCTATAACTCTTGTGAAGAAGTGCTGCAGAGTGTCGTTCGTGTAAGCGGACGAAACCGAGTGGAGCCAACCATTGACAAGAGTTACCTAGCATAAAAACACACCTCACAAATGGCACCTGAATTCCATGAAACACTTGAGAATGGAGCTGGTAATAGTGGAAGCTCAATAGAACGGTCGTAAGCTCGATGTTGCTTGACAGCGGGCGCTCGGTGGTGTTGCCCATATTTGGTATCTCCCGTGGTTCATCAAATTATGTAATGCCGACGTGAAGATGTTCCTCACGATCACTATGGGTTCAGCTTCGTACCACCGAATGTATAATCCTGCACGCGATCAGCTCACAACAACTGGACCGCGTATGCAATGAGTGACACGGGATACGAAAGAAAACAGTCAGCCAGCGAACAGTTGGCAAAAAAAGAATCCGACCTGCCTGGCTCGAACAGGCGACCTCAAGATGATTTTTATCCATTACAGTCTCGCGCTCTTCCAACTGAGCTAAGGTCGGTTACCCGTTACTCTATGGTAGCATTCCATGGCTTGGTACGACTCCTGGGTTTTGGCCGCCCGATCTGAAAGGACCTGTGATGGGATTCTATGAGGAGCAAATATGTTTGAGCTTCAGCTTCTGGTCGGCTTTTCGTGTTTTATGTGCGGACCTTAGCAAATGAAAGCTACACGTCTTACAGTCTCGGCGAAGCAAATTGGCAAAGCCGCATACTTGGGATGAACGCCATAAACAGCGACAAACATCTGTGTCGGCGGCGTGTGGCATCTGTCTACGGAACCTTTGCACGATCACACATCACCTTTTACGCCTCCGACTTTCTGAACCACTCCTCGACGCTCGTTCTGAACCTCAAGCTACATTAATATGGCCCGTGCACACCGCGCCGCCATCTACGCTTCTACTCTCCTCCTCATCTACCTCCTCGCCTGCTTCACCGTCCTTCCTATCCCATTCCTGGAACCAGACATCGTCGCCCAACTCCTACCCGTCGTGCGTTCCTCTCCCTCATCACACCGTCATCGTTCGGGATTCCAGGTTCCAAACTGACTTTCGGAGCGGTAGATCCCTTGGTGGTTGCTCGTCTCTTTTGGCGCCTACGCCCTCGCGTCTCTCGGGTGGGGGTTGCTCACGTTTCGAGATTGCCCAGATGCCTATCACGAGTTACTCGAGGTGAGGCTTTTATCTCGGATTTCTCTCACACTCGAACTCGAATCCGGACTTATGGTCCTTGTTTCCTCACCCACGTCACGTCCGACTATACAGGAGATCAACGACGCCAAGAATGATCTAAGAGGGAAAGGGGTCACCGTGGACTAGTTGGGTTGCATGTCCTTCCTTGCTTCACGTGACACGACGCGTTTGTACCTTCTTCTCATCGATAGACGCTTTCCGTGCTCTCCAGCATT
>QFEL01003720.1:0-15505 GCA_003316195.1 Neoboletus brunneissimus
CGTCTTAGCCTCACCTATGTTTCTTACATCTCACGCGATCGTCAGTCACAATCGGTCATGCTTCTTTTCATTTAAACCTTAAACCACACAGCCTAGCCCGGGTTCTTTTCAAACCCTTCCCCTCTGCCCCGGGCAGCGCCCCTTTCATCTCCGCTCTTCATTTCCGACTATTACTTCCATTCCATCCCGTTCCGTGCCCTTGCTGTAGTACCCCCGCTCGGACACCATGCGCACCCCTTTCCCCTTTGCCCCATACCTACTATATCTGACTCGGTCTGTGCGCAGTAGGGTACCCTATTTAAACGACCAGCTCGCATCCTTGTACAGTAGCTTAGCTTCCCGAATCTACCCTTTGAAGCTCACCTTTGCGCGACCCGGCTTCGCCTGTCACTGGACCGGCTAGTCCCTTCGCACTCCTTGGATTCGACAACAAGGCCTTAGACCTGAGTCGATTGGAACTTCGGACTATCGATCCTCGTTCCCTCCCCTTGTGCTTTGTCCTTCGCGCTCCTCACCTCGTCAGCACCCTTACCTTCACCTCGTCCTCAAGAGCTTCTACCCTTCGGGTCTACGGTCGCCCTACTCTAGGTCGAACCGTAACAGATGTAGCACTTGTACTTCGCACCTTGCCAATGTCCATCCCTTGATCATCTTCTGCTGCTGTCTGGCGCCCCCATCAGGACTTCCTCGATCAGAAGATGCCACCAGGCCTATGTCTCCAGCTACCCGGTTGGAACGTAACAGTAAATGCTGCTACTGGCATGAATCAGGCTATCCCTCTTGGGTCCATTCTTCCTGCCAATGGACCTCAACACCAGGTGTGTCTGCCTCATTCCCATTAGTTTGAGTTACTAGACTAATAGCTATAAATCAGTCTTGATCTCACATCTGGCACCCAAGTCGTTGCTAGTATGCATCTCAACCAACACAAATTGGAGCATGAAGAACCCACTCCTACCACTAGCACGATCGTTCCAGCTCATGAATTGACATTTACACAGGTTGTTGCTAGTACAATGTCAAGCAAGAAACTGCCAGGTACTTGGCGTCCTGCTGCAAACAAAACTGGAAGGTACATTTTTTCATTGGCTCTTTTGATGATAACAATGAATCTTCCTAGGACGCTTTGCTTGCACCAGTGGTTGAAACAAGTCAAACCCAGTGGATCACGCGACGAATTCAACACCTACTACAAGTGTCTTACCTCAGAAATAAAAGCAGTATGTATCGCTTGAAATCCTTGTACATGATACATACTGACGATTCTCTTATACAGAAATACAAGGATGAGGCCGTGAAACTGGTATGTTGTGAATTTCTCAGGCTACAACAAGGTCACTATGCTAAAGCTTCGTAGGTTGCAGATGGTCTCTGGACAAAGGGAACGGCTGACGTTATCGCAAAAATTGCAGTCTTACCAATGCACTAGGAGTCTGGTTAGTGGCTGGGGAGGTGGATAGTGGATGTCTGGAGAGTCACAATTGTCTCGGGGCCGAGGGATGGTGGGAGGGAGATGGTGGATAGCAGATGGTTGGGATCAGGGGGCGGGCGCTGGGTGGGTTTTGCTCCCCATCATAGATATGCATAGAATCAGGTAGATGTGCTCGTATTCTTGTACATTGCAACTCCTATAAAGCCATAGATTGGCAGAGATGATTCTAAATGATGTTTGAATGAAGATGATCTATGTAAAACTATGGAGCTAGGTAGGCATTAGAGTACATATGTACTCGTAGGAAAATAACCTATGGAGACACCCATTTGCAATGCCATCGTATCCACGCCTATGGACTATAACTACATACATTGACATACAATCCCATATCAGGATTTCTCACTGGGCGTGAGGTATTGCTGGTGTTGGGAAATTCGTGGGAAGGAGCCTAACTAAGCATTACGATAATATTTTGGACCGTGCTTAATAAGGCTCACTCATCGGGAACAATAGGTGATATGAACGTGACGCGACGTGATACGTGACGTAACGAGCGTTACTGCTCGCGTTCGGAGTTTATCCAGCATGTGCATGATGTCCCCTTTCCTTGCCGTGTCGTTCCCAAGTTGTCTTTAAACTCCATCCGAGTTCGCCCACCTCCAGTCACTAAAGAGCAAGAGAAGGCATTCAAAGAACCGCTCACCAAGCTCATGCAAAACCGACAAGCGGAGGTGGGCACATCCTCGCCGCAGAATCTACGCATTGGGCCTGTCATTTCGAGAAGAAAGATTGGGAATGCGACCAAGTCGCTGAGGTCAACATCGAAAAAGTAGTGTCATTAAACTCGACAATGGACATTCCGATTTGGTGTACGTGTCATGCAGGGTGCGCGGCCGATCTTTACTTCATGGCTATCGAAGCCCTCGTCCTGGATATTAGTACCGTGTTATTACCTGAAATCACGTTTCTGTGGTCGTCAGTGATCCTATACTGCTTTGGGCCATATTTACTTGGAAAGGCGAGCCCGGCCTGAGTGGTCATTCAGCCCCAGTGTCATCATAGATGCTATAAGTAGATGGCTACATGAGTACGTCTCAAAGGTTTTAAGAGTCTGACGAGTTCAACACAAGCACGATGCATACAAGGAGTCCACGTTGACAGCTTAGAACAATCATTGTATTGTAATATACATGTGCTGGTCCCTCTGCGCAAGCAGATGAATGAACGAATGAATACTACATTTATTTAGCTAACTACACTCATTTTACTTAGGAAACATCGAAGTGTCACGTAAAATGTCAAAGAAGATAATTCTTGTTGAATGTCCATCAGTTTCTTTAGTTCTGCGTGCATGTGTGATACGAGTGGGAGCCACCCAGTTGTACAGGCAGTGTTCATACACTGGAGTACAGAAGCATTGCAGGGTCATCACTCGCAGTACCTAGGGGTTCACAAGTTGTGGTACCAGTCTTCAAAATGTCAGAAGTACAAGCGCACGTACCGTCTCTCACCAAAGTCACCGAGACCTGGTATGATATATGCCTTCTCGTTGAGACCTTTGTCGATCCAACCGGTGATCTTCGTATCGTTCATAAATCCTTCAGTTCACACGAGGAAAATAGGGGATCATACAACACGCAGTGCAGGGAACTTGGCACAAAACGTTTTCAAACCTTCCGGGGCTGCGATCTTAAGAGGGCGTCAATATACCCGGAATGCGTCAGACAAAGGAAGCTACCAGATTTATGAAAATGATGCGCTCTTCGGGAACATGATGTTCTTTAAGAATTTCAACGGCTTTTATAGCGGATCCTCCAGTAGCTAATCCAGAATGAGAGAGATATAGCGAATTCCTGATGCGAACACACCTAACATAGGGTCCAGCAGGAAAACGTAACGCGATGCAATGTCCCCGGGGAACTGTGATGAGCGCCGTAATTAATAAAATATGGACTGGTGGTCAAAGATAGCCTCACTTTGCAGTAGAATAATTTAGGGAGTGCTGTTTCTTCATCCTAATCCAGTGGTGTCAGGAGGTGCCAAAAGGAAATCAGGGACAAATACCCTTTGAATGAGAATCTTTCCGATGCGGACGCTCCTGCATACTTCACGTAAACCTGCCTCCATAGCCTAACAACGACGCGGATGAGATAGGAGACCAAAACACTGCTGTGACGGAAGTACTCCCGTCTTACCTCTCCGGCACGTAAGATAGAAACCCCGCATATCTTTCCTTCGAACCCCACTCCCTCGTATTTGGATCCCTACATAACCAAAGGAAAAGGCATGTCATGATAAGCAGTCCCCCCGCGTGGACACAGGTTACCCGAAATCAGATCACACTCCCGGAAATCAACATCGATGCAAGTACACGCACAGTCGGCGTCTCCACCGTCTTTGGCACGACGGGTAGATGATTCAAACCCTCTTCCACGAGTAACCGGATGATTCGATCAGAGTAGAAGAGAAAGTCCCCGCGGCTGGTTGTTCTGTCTCTGATGATCGTGTAGAGGGCTTCGAGCTGGTTGGTCCGTGGGAGTGTGAACACGGACGGAGGGACGGTTTCTGGGGTCGCTTGTGAGGTCTTTCCCATCGTCGTCGCCATCGAGGATGTGTGATAAGACTCTTGTTTGCGGTGTTCCCACGCAATGGTCCAACCTTTTGACAGACGGCCACTCAGTGGTAGGGTCCGCCAAAATGTCCATGGGATTGGTATCCCGGTAAAAAATCTACTGCGATATGATCATCGACCGGCATCGGGCACGAGCCAATGAATCCGAATACACATGACAACGAATCTAACTAGATACACATTCATTCGTTTGGATAACGTCGCTGTGCAATCAAAGCTGAGAGATGGCAATGGGTAGGGGTTGCGTCCATAGAGAACAAAGGGAAGAAAATCCGTACCGGGAACCTGTCAAAGGAGTGACGATAGCTGGGACTGGCTTGGAGACCAAAATGGTCAGGATTGCGTGAGAACAGTCGATGGAACACGGAACGTGCCATGGCTGCCAAACATGAAACGAAAATGCAAAGGAGTGACAGTAGTTGGAAGAGGAAGAGGAAGGGGTATAACGACGATTGAGGTACCTCACAGACGAGGTAAGGCGACCAGAGGCAGCTGTAGTCCATACAGCAGCGAACGGGTATCCCTGTGAGTGCGGGGACGTGGGCAACATGAATTGCAATTCATCCTTGAACCAGGGCGGGGCCGGTGACGCCACGCGAGCCTTGTGAACGTCGGGAATGGTGTCCATAGAGGAGGCGGGCTTCGAATGCGGTGTCAAGGAATAGATCGGTCCCTCGTCAGACACATCGCTATCGGTTCCAGGGGTGGAAGAAGTCGATTCCAGCGAGTTTCGCCTCACATCGTCGAGACGCCACGTAGGGGTGAAGCGTGGAACGCTTGCCTCCTCGTCATCGCCGTAATACTCGGAGTCGCTGTCGTCGGAAAGGGTTCGAGGACAGCAGTCCAAGCTGGGATCCCGAAGTTCGGCGGGGAGTATCCGCATTAGGTCTAAGCCCTCGTGAGGGGCTGCAGGTGTGTCGGCGTCGCCCCAGCTGGAAGTCGTCGGATGGTCGTCCACAGGCTCGGGTCGTTCCAGGAATCTGCAGGACATGGCTGGTTCCGTCTCTACAAACTTGGAGACATCGACTAAGCCAGTTCGGCGAGAGATCGCGGGTACCAAGTCGTGACCCTCTTCCGAAATCGTATCCTTGAGACCCTGAGCAAGGTATGCCATGTTAGCCATACGTATCGTCGAGTACTGGAGGATGATCTTGGTAGCGACGTCGAAATCCCATTGTAAGCTGAACAGGAGTCAAACTCAGAATCTGTAGATGAGCTCTCAGACAAGTCATCGTCGGGTCCCTCAACGAAAAGGAATGCGCGCCCTGATGGACTGTCATACCGATCATCCCACTGGTGAAATTGACATTAGTCAGCGAGCTCGCGTTGCAGGGCAGAAACTCTTCGACTCTGAGCCTTGTACCTCGGTCCGGTTTCTCATGTGTATGGTTGAGGCTGTCGCTCCCGTCCCGGTTGCCGTCCTGTCCAAGGACGAACTCATGCCAGACAGTCTCGGGTCAGACATTAGAATCCCATTTGTTTCGTCTTCCACATAGATTGCCGGAGTGTAAGGTGTCGCAGGATGACACTCGACGAGCCGGATAGAACTGTATTCAAAACATTTATGATGGGAAATTTAGTCTACTCACATTCCAGAATGTCGGATGGAAAAACCTCGCATAAACCATACTGACGTGTTGCTAGGAACGCATTAGCTCGAACGAAGAGCGTGTATAGGTGTCCCAACCTCAGGATCGACCTCGAGATCAACAGACCAGTCGGCTGCAGCTGCCGTGGAGGTCATGGCTGAAATCCGGTGACGCATGGACGACAAGAAACTGCTCAAGGAAGCTCAGGTGTTACTCGTCTGGGTCTTGTTGGCTACCACTCGTCCTCGCTAGAAGTGGCCCGCACTGACTGAGACAATGGCAACCATAGTGAACAACACGCCACCCGTCCCGAGGAGGTGTTGCGACGTTACTGAGGCAGACTGCCCAGCCGAGTCCGGATCAAGAGCGACGGAAGGAGCGGCGGGTGAGGGTACAAAAGCAGTAGCGACAGACGGAATCGGGGACATGATCATTCAATGGTGGCTGAACTGGAGGACAGAGGATGAAAGAGGGTCCAAGTCATTTATATAGCTCTGGCATGTTAGCCTTGGTTTGTATGGGGCTGACATGAGGAAAAGAACATTGTCAGCCCCTTGCAGAAGGTAATTGAAACTAGGACTGACTACAGTGTGGCTGAAAGCATGTCATGATTGTCATTACCAGAATAAGAGATGACTGGGACCAGCATCCGATGTACAGGATTCTACCCCCAACTTTGACCTTGATGATATGACTTGTCAACCAGATGACCTCAGTGCAGCCCTGACCACAGGAATACTCCACCGAGCGTTTCGAGGTGTTGAACGCGAAATCGCGGTTGATTCCAAGACCCGGCAGAACCAGGACGGTGCCAGCACACCCAGGTCTATTGCCTCATCAGTTTCATCATGGAGGAAATTCACAACTCACGACGCTGTTACCAGAACCACATGGTACCCAGATTTATCGGTATCCCCGACAACACGACAGCGCATCACTGCCATGATCGAGTCTGATCTTTTATCTTTTCCTTCGTCGCCCAATTTACCAATGGATGTTATGAAGGCACCGCAGTTCGGCGCGGCAACAATGCAGTCATCCAGCATGGAAAGTTCCAACTTTGAAAGCCAGGATGTACTAGGCGGCATGTAACCCAGCGACTTGTGTCGATTTCAGTGCTGGCCATCTGATTGACCTCGATTGTGTCCCAGCACCGTTGGCACTGGCATAATCGCCAGCGCGCACAGGCCAGGTCACATTCTTCTCATCGATCCGCGTGCACCTCCAGTGCCACTTCGGTTGGTCGCTGACATGGACAGCTGTTAACTTACCCTCGTTTACATAAGGTTTTTCGCAACGAGGCGCTCGCTACGAATGGAGATAGAAGGTTTGACCTCAGTTGCCAGTGAATACGGTGCGAATTATCTTCCGAAGGTCGTGTTTTCATTGGTGTTTGCCCATCCGTAATAAAGACCTCGTGACGGCTGTCCGAGTTGTCGATGCCCTCTTAGGTTCCCTGACGCCCCCAACGCCTGAGCGATGCCGCTCCTCGAGTATACACTACTAGTAGATGACATCCTAACTGACCTTTTCCGCCTCCAATTCAGCAAGGTATGCACACTTCCATACTTGATAGATCAAAGGACACTCACTAACGTCCGTCGACTCGTCACAGTTCCTTAATGGTGCGCCTGGTTTAGCCCTGATGTCCCAATACGCTGACCTATTTTTTCCGCAGCTGCTGCGCTGGCCGCTTTCGTACGTGCAATGCTGTCGGAGCGCTGACCAGATCTAATACTTATCCCTCCCAGATATTCGATTATTGCTTAACATTTTCTACCGAGGTTCTCCATTCCCATTTGCGCACTCAACAATTCTCAAGGGTGGAGTCAGGTAGAATATGTATGTGGTACGAGGTGGGAGGCGACACGCGTTGTGTTCACGGTGTCGAGATACCTCCCGTTTCTTTCTTCCTCGATGACTTGTTATGGTGCGCTTCTCTTTTCTCTCTCTCTTCCCAATGGCTGATGGCAATGTTATCACTCAGACACTCTGGTCACCGAGAAAGCGAGTGTTTTTATCGGAGTTGATGATGGATCCTCTCGAACCTCATTTTCAGTGTGGAAACTTTACTCTTGCTCTAGATGGTCTAGTCATGTTCTGATGCATTTTTCGTGCTTGCTAACATCCTCTCTCAGCCATGTACAGTGCTAGCATCATCTTTGCAGAAGGAATCCTGATCCTACGCACATATGCTTTGTGGGGTCGCAGCAAAAAGGTCCTTATTTTTCTGTTGGTGTTGGCGGGGGTGAGTCTTGTTCCGATGCGTATGTGCGCCAGTGGAACCTGATCGATGGCCTCTATACATTTCTAGGCATTCATTGCAGCTGCTGAGGTGTTATCGTTGCTAGTCAAAATCACTCTACCTGGAGACTCCATCTCATTCTATGGTCAGTCCGGTCAACTCATATGACAAGTCGCTAGAGACACCGAGACAGAATTCTATCCATCCGCATGTGCTTATGGATCGTCGAGAAGTGCCGCACTTCAATATGGTTTACTGATGGCGTACGAGATCAGTGCGTACTTGTTATGGTTCTCTATCGCATTAGACTTCATTTTCTCCCAGTCCTTCAAAGTATGAGTTCCTGGAGAAAGTTCCGAACATACCGCCACATCCGCAGTAGAACGTTGAACACACTATATTGGGACGGGATCATGTATATGTGGTGGGTTATCGGTGAGTGATCGCCCTGTCTCATAGATGAGCTTCTTTGATTGGGAACATGTTGACTAGTGTTGTCTGCGACTAACATGACTGTGCAAGTTGCTGCACCGGTGAGTGTGTACAACATCATATTTACTTGCCTAGTAAGCATGTTTCCTTTCACAGGTTGCGTATATTCCTGCATTGGACACGTTCGTATTATCTCTCGTGTCCCAGACACCAGCGGTCTCTCACCTTTGTTGTTCCACAATAGCGCTCAGGTGGCCATTCACAGCGTCCTCGCTTCTCGGATTTTTTTCAACCTTAGACAGTGTGATAAACAGATTACTTCGTTCGGGGATGGGTTTTCGCTCGAATCTTTGCGTTATCGGGCTTGGTCAACAACTGGTGGTACAACACAAGAAACGATATCGTAGCATGATTGTACCACAACCGTTCTCGAACACTTTGCTTTGACTTGTTGGTGTACTTGGGGGGATTGAGGATCCGAATCAGCAAGTTGCTATACCAATCCAAGTTCGTAGTCAAAGGAAAATATATACCAGCGAACGAACAATACCTGGGCCGCCAGTATTAGGAGTAAAGATCCACAATCTGCTACTTTTTCTTCTGTCCTCCTTGATCTTGCTTCATACTCATCTCGATAGCTCTAGCAATCGCCTCTTCCTCATCCATCTCATCATCATCATCGCCTTGTTCCCCTCCCATGTCAACGTCCCGACCCTCGGACAAGGCGATCGCTTGTTGTAGCATAGCTTCTTCGTCTGCGTCGATATCTGCAGCGTCATCGGCGCGTTCAGCAGGAGCGGCAGCAGTTGTCGCTGCGCGTGCCTGTTCTTCTGCAGCTTGCCGTGCTTGCTCTTCCTCCATCGACATACGTAATGCCTGCGAAATACATGTAGGCCTGAATCCATGTGCCCGTAGCACAATAAGCTTACCATGGCAAGTTCGGGATCGAGACTAGGGTCGACGCCAAATTCGAAGTTGTTTGCGCCACCAGGATTGGATGGACCGGCCGCGCCAACCATAGCTTCTGGTGGTATTCCGCGGTCCTCTGACAAAATAGGTGAGGATAATACGAAATCTGAAAGTAGATGTGGGCCCGGGGGCACCGACACCAAATGTCTATACCAGATGTTGTCTTAGAGACTCGTTGGTCTGACCAGCGTACGCGACACTTACGAATTATCGCCGCTGGTAGCATTGTCGACGAACGACTTGAGCACGCTAGAATCGCCCTCCTCAATACCGTCCCCAAAAGAGACGAAATCGATGGCCACATTATTCTTTTTCAGTTTCTTCGCGAGCTTGACCATCTCCCGCTCGTCCGCACCTGTACCCTGCAGAGGTGATCCAACGAAGACGATTATGCGCTGCCGGAGGTTCTTATTTTCGCGGTGTTTGAGTGCGAGCTGGGCGATGTTGATAGCGGTAGGGATGTCTATCAACCCACCGATCTTGGACGCGGCATTATGCATCACTGTGAGGATCTGGCCGAGGTCTTTGGAATGGGTCACGAGGACTTCTGGGCTAGACAGGAACGAGATGCCTATACCGTGCATGATGAGAGGCGAATACTTACGTACCCTTTGTGAGCCATGGTCATCAGGCCGACGGTGTTCTCTGGGTTGGAGTCGATCTTTGTCCGGAAGATGGTGTTGACGGCGTCGGACTGGGCATCGAATCTCGATGGCACGTAGTCACCATTCCGCATGTACTCGGAATTGTCGATAATCATCATCGTCGCTTCGAGAGGCATCTTGAAAGATCTCGGTCTCGTCGACGTTCACTGCCAAGTTCACTCATCAACTTGGATGACGCGTCGCGAACATTAACCCTAACCTGAGTGTGTTAAACCCTAACCCTAATGTGTGTCACGTGATTACACGGCGAATACAACCCTCCTGACAGCATCATGATGGGATTTTAGACTTTGAGTGCCACCAGTAAGTTTTCAGGTGCCATCTCAACATTGAGACGCTTAAACGCATGGGTTTTATTTCTCCCGGCCCCCGAACAGAGAACTCTGTTATATTTACCGCCTAGCACATGGATACCATCCAAACTCGGTGCCGCGCGGTAACTCTAGAAACTGTGCGTACTACGGACACCAATCAAATAACAGAGGACAGCTGTTTCTTGACGGGCTGAGTTTCCGTGGCTGAATTAGCTATTTCAGGCAGCTCCTCCGCAAGGGGTTCATTCTAGTTTCTGGTCCATTGCCAACCAGTTCCGTCCAAGGTCAATGTACCTCACCAGGTATGTCGGAATCGTGCCCGAAATAATGGCGACCTGTGTCTCTCACACAGCATGATGGGTTCAAGCTCGTCGGTTAGGTTTGATCCCATACCATCGTGGGGCGAATGATGTATCCTTATGACCAAAACACGGCCCATGAGACAAAAGTCTATTGCATCGCCGCCGGCCCACCGGACCTCAGACTGAATAGCAGGACCCTGCATAAATACGATCCAGGTATTTCGCATGGGGCATCTGCTTTTCTCCCTCCATTATGTTGTCTTCTGCACTTGTCTTCCTCTCTGTGTTTGCCGCTGCTGCTCAAGCAGGAAAGAGGGGTCTCTGCTGGCCTTGGTGTAAGGACGCAGCAAACGTCTCTCCAGTCCGTGATTGACCTTTTCCTTCTCCAGACAATGGATCTCTGTGCGATCGTTTCTTGGGTTATATGTCCCTCATTTTAACCGATTAACATAGTGATCCTGGAGTATTCAACAATGGCGACGGTGAAGTAGTCGCCATGTATGCTGTTATCGTTTTCGCAGCTCAATTACTTATCCAATCCTTTCCCCCAGTTATGACTACGAAACCTACGCACCACCCTCGACCAACGGCAACGGCGGCCTCGGCTTCGTCGGTATGCAACGCTGCCTCGACTGCAGTTCAAGTCCTATAGCAGATCTCTATTCTCGCTGGCAAGCCCAAGGGTGGGCGAGTACGTTTCATCCATCATTTCTCCTGTCCTGCGTTGTCTCAGCGGCTTTAATCACGTATAGCCGTGTTCAGCTTGAACGAACCTGATATCAGCGGTATCACTCCTAGTCAAGCCGCTTCTTGGTACATCCAATACATCAACCCTCTGGTAGGCAACGTGTTGTTAGATCGACAGGAGTGTCCGCTGATAGGAACGAAACAGGCTATCAAGAAGGCTCTTCCCGCCGTCACTTCGAGCACGGCATCTGGCCAAGGCCTGAGCTGGGTCTCCGAGATGATCACCGCCTGTGCCGGCGAGTGCTACTTCGACTACATTAATCTGGTAAGTTGAATTTGAATTTTCTTCTTGATCGGTGGTTCGTTGATCTGGGCTTGGCTGCCGATAGCACTGGTACGGGTAAGTGCCAGGCTGCTTATCCAATAAACGCTTTGTCTTATGCTACACGTCCAGATCCTCGTTCTCAGAGTTCCAGAGTTACGTCGAATCCGCGCATGCTCAGTTCCCCGTAAGCTGTCGTGATCGAGGTTTCTATCCAAGACGTTGACATGCTCCTTGCATAAGAATTATCAATTGGTCGTAACGGAGTTCGCCCTCGAGAATCCATCTGGTGGTCAGGCCGCTCAGTGAGTTCACTTAGTTCCATGCATGGTCATCTCTGACACGGTCTCCAAGGGTCTCCTTTTTCGAGCAGGCCTTCCCTTTCCTTGACAGCGCGTCTTACGTGGAGCTTTACTTCCCATTCGTGGCCACCTCTCCATCCCTGTTTGAGGCAAATGACGCATCCGGAGCAACCACCGTTGGGACAGGGTCATGCTTGTACAATGACAACGGATCTCCATCCGCCGTCGGGAATTTGATGTACTAGTAAAACCATATTTTCTTTCTTTCTATCCCGTAAATCTGGAAGCTTGCACGAGCTTGTATGACGCACGTACCTTTTGGTGTGCTCAAGCACTTGAAATTCGTACCTTTCCTTCCGTACACATTTTTAGTCAGGGTAATACGACGAATAGACTTCTGATCCTGTCCATCGATCGGCCAGCCTTCACATGCACAGCTCCGCGTGGATTTGAACAAATCTTATTGCTACGTACGTAACGGCATGGGGCACTAGTACATATGACAACGCCACAGCAATGATACCGATTCCCGAATAAACATCTTGAAGCGGCGGCGTACGATGTCCGACTGAGTAACCTAATCCTGATGGTGGCAAACCGTGAGTTCAAGAAACTGCCGCTCAGGCTGCGACCATGTTACCGAGTCGTCAGTGGTCCCACCCCCCTCATGTTTACATACTTTTCATGGAGACAAACTGTAAATGTAGGTTTACAGAGAGATTAGAATCAGACACGGTGTAACCCCCTGAAGGAGGGTCACATACTTTTTTGGGCGCAGAGTTGCTGTGCCCCTATCGACCGTTATAGTCCTTAGTGCAATAGAGTTTATTGACTGCGCCTTCCTTTGTCCCCAACCACCACCATCATGGCTACGCACAAGGGACGTTTTTCTCAGTTCAACGAGGTATGTGCTCGAGGCAGTTCCCTACTCTTGTTTGAAACCCGACTGTGCGATCAAAACGACGTGCCTATTAACCCCGAGTTGCGGACAGGACTCATACCGTCTCCCAGAAGGGATGCGAAGAATTGCCTATGATGCGGATACCCAGCGTTATACCTTCCGCGATCGTTCTGGCCAACTCTATCAGAGCGCGCCTGGCGAAGAGTATGGTGTCCTCAAGCCCGTCGCGGCACCTCTCCCGCATCGCCGCAACGTCACCATCACAGGCGTGTGGCTCTTTCCCATTAGACACTCTAGGCCGGATTCTGATAGCCGTTTTTTGCATCTTTACAGAGCTTCCTGATCCAGCGCTAAGACGGTGGTCCAAAAAACCGGCCAAGACGTTTGATGATATCCTCCCATCGGATTATATCACTGCTGCGCAGTCGGGTATCGAGTCCCCGACGAGTGTCATCTCCTCGAGCGAGAGACTCGTTCAGGCCGCGATGCCCAAGGTACAGGGCGTCGTTGAGGTTGTCAGGCGCCGTACGACGCTGAGAAGACCCGCGCGCGGTGTTTTCCGTAGTGATTCCCTCACAGATGAGAAGAGGAAGTTGTTGGAGGACGACTCGTGGGATGTTGTTCGAAAGGACGATGTGACCGATCACCGAATCGCGCGCTCCAAGTCGGAGATGCGGCCGTCGAGATACTATTCACGCAAGTGAGCAAGCGAACAGGACCCAACGGGCTCCTGATGTTTAGGGATATCTACCTTACCGTCGTGTGCGAGGAGCAGTTGTACTCATACCATCATGTTTTGTTGTCGGGCTGTACGGATAGGCTGGTTACCACGTGTACGTCTCGCAGATATGAATTTATTTCGTTGTCAGTTAATGTGCACAACATCACAAGCCACCCACTACTAGCCTAGATCGAACATTCAAACCTACCTCTCCTAACCCTCAACATAGCATAATCTGTCAGGGGTGTAGTGTACAGAAGGTTGAACTGTGAACAGTGCCAGGAGTGGGAGTGGGAGTGGAGGCAGAACATGGAATGAAACATTGGGATGAAGAAGCAATTATCGTGTGGGATATCCTGGGACCTCTCGGGGGTTGTCATGACACATTCTCTGTTTTTCCCAAATGAAAACATGAAACAAAAGGTACATGACATGCATACTGACACTGGAAAGACAAACCAAAGGAAGAAGAAAGTGAATCGAAGCTCCCAATATCGGTGTCGGATCCGAGGCGCCAACAAGACGAGTAAAACGGCAAGACGTAGTCGTGGCGTAATCGCAATCAACACAATGTCACCGCGCTCCAGAATCTGTGTCCGGATCCCCACCGTGAGCACGTGCGTGTTTCAGGCCGAGTCCAAAGAGTGTCATCCGCTTTTTGCGCGACGGATTGGGGATCATCGATAGGGGACGGAGAGGACCCTGGACAGGCGCGAGTTTCGGATCGAGTGCGATGGCTTCCGCGCGGTCCGTCGAGAGAAGCTTGACTTTGGCTACAACACGCTGGGCAAAAGGTTGCTGGGTTGGGGCCGGGGGTGGAACTGACGCTTGAGCTTGGGCCTCGGTTGTATCTTGCACTTGGAGCTGTGCTCCACTTAGCCCTTGATTGGGGTGCATGGTGAAGGATGGCAGCAATGTTATGAACGGCGTGGAAGAAGACTCTGCCGGGCTACTCGTTGGGATCTCCTCGTGAACGGGGTGCGAGGGATCTGTGAGAGGTTTCTCCTCGTCAAGCATCTAAAGATTGGATGATGCGAGTAAGTTATCGATTGCTATGAAGCTGGAAGACACACATCGGGTGACTCGCTCAAGGTTGGAAGAGTAGACTTGTGATTGTGGCCAAAGTTGAGCGTGAGGCGAGCGCCGTCTAGGAACGTGACAACGAGATGCTACTACCACTTTGATCTACTAGACAAACGAAGGGGGACGTACTCATAAACTGGGACACGCCGCGGTCGGGGGAGTCTGGAGCGACCTCTTCGGACTCACGTCTACGTGACATGACGATCCGGTAGAGGACGTAGGAAAGTGTATATGCGAGGCAGAGACCAAGAAAGATCAAGAGCGCCACGGGGATGAAGGGCTTGTGACTGTCATTCGTGGGTGCAGGTGTCGAGAGGGCAGAAGACTGGACGGTCGGAGTAGCTTGAGGCGCCATCGATGAGTTGGACGTCGAGTGAAAGAAAACGATAGAAAGCGACAGAGGTCGAGAGCGAGATAGAAGGAAGCAATATACCAACCGAGTCTTGAGTTTAAGTAGGGACGAGGCTGAGAGGCTGACTTGCAGGTGAATGGCGGTCTGGCCTGCTCGCGGCTGGTCAAGTGAACGATACCAAACCGCCAGCCACTCTACTAACTGAAGATTCGAAATTTGTAGGAGAAGTTCGAGTAGAGCCAAGTCTGGAACACCTTCCGGGTCATAGCCGGCCAGCCGACTAACGCAAAGCAGAGCAGGGTGAGTTAGGTCTGTCTTTGCAATGTTTTAGCTGCGTCGCGTCTGATAAAATCGCAGAAAAACAGAGATGATCGCTTGCATTGAGTGCAGCTATAGAAAGCCGGATCCACATTCATGTTCAGTTTCGCAGCGTGCTTCTTCCTGAAGTTTCTGATTTACCAGGTTCGGAATACGTCGGCGAGCCGATGCATACCGCACGAAGTTGGCCAACGGAGTAAAGTAAAGTAGCATTAGAATATTACGTGGAGGACTGG
>QFEL01003721.1:0-22165 GCA_003316195.1 Neoboletus brunneissimus
GAAATGTGCAATATGTAGATCAAATATGCGGTGTGTGGCAATGGAGGAATTGAAAGAATAATGAAAGACAGAAAGAGGAGGGGAGGGACTCACTCTTCACGTCGTTTGGCGAGGGGCAGGCTGTGTACGTCGAGCTGGAAGGTGTTCTCGAAGCGCATGGACTGGGGCTGGTTGTCACCGTGGAGTTTCTGAGCGAAGCGCTGGTGAGGGAGAGCTGTGCGAGCTCTGTGGAGGGTGCGACGCCAAGTGTTGTTTGCGGTGGATGTCTGAGCGAGACAGCCAGCGAGGGCGGCGGTGAGGATGCCGAGCTGGACCTTGTGGAACCTTGCGGCGTCTCTGACATGGTGGGAGATGGTGTTGTATATCTGGGAGGAGACGGGATGGAGTAGATGGGGAGGGACAGGGTGGGGATGGTGCTGGTCATTGTGATTGTCGCCGTTGTCGTTGTCGTTGTCGCCATCACGACGGGTATCGTCACCACTGTCGTTGTTGTTGTTATTATTGTCGTTGTTGATGTTGTTGATGTTGTCGCTGTGGTCACTGTGGTCACTGTTGTTGCTATGTCTGTGAGGCCTGGGAGATGGGATGCGAAGGGGTGGGGATGCGCTGTGACTGCGACGGCGTGCAGGGTGTGCACGGAGGCAGGCGTCGACGAGGTCAAGCCTGCGCGCGAAGGGTGCGACGAGACCGTTTGCCTGGACGTTGCCGTACTTGCGTGTGAAGGCGAGGGGATAAAGGCTGTATTTGACGGCAGGAAGGGGGTCTAGATCGAGGAAGGGATTGGGATTGGGATTGGGAACGGGATGAGGATGGAGTGGGGGGAGGGGATCAAAGAGAGCGTGGACCTTAGAGAGGTCAAGGAGAGAGCCGGTTTCGAGGAAGTTGGTGATGGAGCGTCTGACGATGCGATGGCCGTCTGGGGCGTAGACATAGATCTCATGGCCGTCGATGTCAAGGACGGGGAGAGCGGCGAGGTCGACTGGCTGACGGACATTGTCGTCACCGTCTGGACTGTCATAGACGACGGGGTTTTCTGCGACGAGCTGGTCGAGCGGGATATCGTCCCACTCGAGGACCTCCATGTGACTGGAAATTGGGGAGTGAGCACGAAGAAAAGAAAAGAGACGAGACGTGGGACTGACTTGATGTGGGTGGCGATGGAGAAGCGGAAGAGCTCGATGTGGGTGTAGATGCAGTCGCGCAGCCAGTTGGCGGCCTCGAGAGCGGGAGTGTGGGGGTGGAGGAGGTGTTGATTCCGGCCATACATGAGGGTGAGTGCGACGGAGGTGTTGTTGAGGAGGAAGCGGTCTGTCTTCCAGGCGGGGGGTGCACGACGGACCCAGGGTGCCCACTGGTCGAGGAAGTGTTCGTGGAGGGCCTTGACGTCGCGCAGCCTGAGACCGACGTCGCGACGCCGTTCACAAGGTCTGTTGCTGTAAAGAGGGGTGAGCGAATGTGAAAAACATCACATTTCGTGACAACAAGGAAATGTGTGACAGAATAGAATTAGAATAGAATAGAAAAGAGAACAGAGAGGGATGGGATGGCAGAAAGGACGAGCGGGACTTACAAGATGTCGGTGACAGAGTTGACCTTGTCGCGAGTGAGTGGGTCAGGATAGGTCTCGCTGGAGGCAAAGTCCTGAATCTTGAGGGTGGCGAGGGCGTGGACGACGAACATGACGAGCATGAGGGCATGGCGTGTGGTCATGGCAGAGGAGGGTGCGTCAAGACGGGGCCATGCCCCGGTGGCATTGAGGGGGTGGTCAGGAACGAGCCACTCGTTGGGGACCATGGCAAGCCAGGCATGCTCGTCGACACGCTTGCCGAGATAGAGCATGCGACCGGCGTTGTGGAAGGGGAGATGTGTGGCCTTGTTTCTGTCTGGCCAGAGACGATGGAGCATGGAGAAGTCGAGATGAACTCGCCAGGTGTGGTCGAGTGGGATGGCAGGGAGAAGTGCGTCAAGACCACAACGTGCACCGACATACATGGTGAAGTCGAGATAGTGGGGACCGACCCTGATGGCGACGTCTGGATGGTGGATGTCGACGAGATGGTGTGGGTCGATGAGGAGACGATGACGCCGGGAGAGGAGACGCATCGCACCCCTGGTGTCATGCTTGGCCCAGAGTCGGTGCAGGATGTCGAAAGAGAGGGTGGTGACATGCTGGGCATGGAAGAGCGCGACATGATCGGGTCGCTGTTCGTCTGCATGATCATAGATGGCAGCCTCGATGGCGTGCTGATCGGGAGCGTCGATGGCCTCCAACACGGAGGGCACGTCGGCGACGTTGAAGGGGGCGTCTTGCTCGCCTTCATCTGGAAGCTGGTCGCTGTCGAAAGAAAGCACATTGTCAGCAAGAGATAGAGTCTGCGAGTGAGTGAGCGAAGACACTGACCACGACAGACCATGTGGCTGATGTACAACATCGTGGATTTCGATCTCACTGTCAGACATGGCGATGAGCAGCTGCGAGACAAAGAATAAAGACGACCTACTATCTCAAGCCAGAGCGAGGCTGAAATACCTGCAGAGGCAGGGCCAAAGGGGAGGATATTGGCGGAGGCTAGCAGACGGAACGTAAGTCTGCGTCCAGGGTCAAACGAAGCGATATTGGATGCATTCGACTTGAAGACGCCGAGGAACTGCAACGACGTTCATCCTAGCACACATATCGTGGATCCCATGGAATGTGCAATGGACCTAATGGTAAGCACTATGTCAGACATAGAGGTAGGAGACACTCATCGTAGTGGTGTGAGCCTACACCTGGAAATGTGTGAGCCCAATGGTCGTGTGGCTGCACATTTCCAGGATGCCGGGAAATGTGTCCGTGCACCGTGCACATTTCCTAACATCCTGGAAATGTGTCTTGATCTCCGACATTACCAAATCTGTTGAGCCTTGTATGCACCACACATTTCTGCAACGTCAGGAAATGTGTCGTGTACACAGACCTTAGCAAACATGTTGATCTCTGTGTACACCACACATTTCTGCAATGCCAGGAAATGTGTCGTGTACACAGACCTTAGCAAACATGTTGATCTCTGTGTGCACCACACATTTCTGCAACGTCAGGAAATGTGTCGTGTACACAGACCTTAGCAAACATGTTGATCTCTGTGTACACCACACATTTCTGCAATGCCAGGAAATGTGTGTTGACGTCTGTATATGCAACACATTTCCGCAATGCCACGAAATGTGTGGATGCTTGTATACACCACACATTTCCGCAATACCAGGAAATGTGTGCTCAATCTTTCTGCATGTCATCTAACTCTGTACTTGTACAATACATTCTTACATTCTTCTCATGTATTCTATATTCGCATGTCATTGTCAAAACATATCGCTTCTTTCCTTCCACATTTGCAATCACAAAACTAATCACACCGTTCATCCATCTCACAATCAATCTTAATTCACCATCAGTACCTCGTCTTTCATTTCCAATATACCTCGCTCTTTGCTATATCATATTCAAACACATATTTCTTTCTCTAATACACCCCCACCTCACTTTCTCTTTGCTACACCACTCTTTACTCTTCATTCTCATACCTACCATCTTGTGTCTCGTCTATTTTACCATCCTGTCTCACTACATAGTACCACATTCTCTAGTGCTGCTATCTTTATATTACCACCACAGTCGTGTGAACATCTCAATACTCGTGTGAATATCCATTTCCCACTGTGCCGCATTGTGGGAATTTTCAATAATCGTGGGAATATCCATTTGTGACTGTGCCACATTGTGGGAACTTTCAATAATCGTGGGAATGTCCATTTGCCACTGCGCCACATTGTGGGAATTTTCAAAAATTGTGAGAATCTCCTTCCTAATTCATGCCCTGAACCCACAAGTACCCCCAACCCAATTACAAAAAACATGTATAATATGGGGAATCAGAGTAGGTGGCACACCACCTGTAGTCATCAGATGGATAGGAAATAGTGGGCAGTTTATGATGATAGTAACCACAGTTGAAAGAGCTTAGCTTAGGTTACAGTTCAACCTAGGAGAAATGACCATAGACCCAAAAGATACAAGCTCTTGGCAAGAGGGACGAGGGGGGAAAGGCAAAGTCGCTGGACAAAGGTGAGCAGGGACGCAGGAGAAGGTGAGGATCGAAGGTCCAAAGCCTCAGTCAACTCAGGTTGAAAGCCTTATTGTCAAGAGCAGGGGTAGCAAAGGTCTAAGCTGGTCTAGTGACAGGCAAAGGCAGATCACGCAAGGATGAGCTTCAAGAGTAGGATTTGGAAAGCTAAGCTAGGGTACAGCAATACTAGCTAGCAATTTAAATAAGGTACCCTATTGCGCACAGACCGAGTCAGGAATGGTAAGTATTGGGCAAAGGGGAAAGAGGTGCACATGGTGTCCGAGTGGGGGTACTACAGCAAGGGCATGAGATGGAACGGAATGGGAGCATTAGCCAGAAATGAAGAGTGGAGATGAAAGGTGTACTGCCCAGGGTAGAGGGGAAGGGTTCTGAATAGAAACCGGGCGAGGCTGTGAAGTTTTAGGTTTGTAAGATGATGTCATATACCACAACTTCCTAGATACCTCCAACCAGTGTTAGGTTATCGAACACAGCTCTGGCTATGTACATTCCAGCTTTGGCATTCCAACTCTCTGCCTTACTCATTCCTTACTAATCTGCCCCATCTCCGTACTATATTAAGTGTACAATTCCATAGTAAGTAGTTAGTTCAAATATCGACTTTGACACCAGGCTCCAATCCTCTGAGTCACATTGTCATCTTCTCCACTTTGCTCCGAAATCCGAGGCACCGTAATCAGCAAGGGCGCACCACATAAGGTGAAGCCAGCGCCTCAATACCTCTGAAACTTGTACAAATGCTATTGTATGGTAACACACAGTTTACTCAATACACACTCAGGCACATTTGGGGTCCTTTCCTGGCAAACCTCAAAGCACAACTTTTTCAAATGCATTTTCCACATAGATTTGAAAACTACTATAAACCCTTCATCTCCAACCCTCCAAAATCCTGAACTTCTAAACTATTTGTAAGGATATACCATATACATTGAAACTAGAGTCCCACAAACCACTCATCTCTAGAAATCCAGAGTTATATTAGAATATATTAGAGTTTGTATTTAAAAGTTCAAAATATGTTCAGAGAACCTAAGTCAGATTAGGGAAATTCATTAGTGTTAACATATAAAGGTTGATATCCATTCAAAAAAATTTAGTACGGTTGAAGTCAATGACACAATAACACTGATATAAATCCTATTTCAGCCAAGTCTGAAATGATCAAAACAAAATTCAAAAAGTAGAAACAAGTCATATGAAATCTTAGAGAATCAAGTCAATGTAGAAATAATGAAGACTAAATAAGTAAATCAAAATGAAATCCATGTCACCATTCCATTCATTCCTCCTCCTCCTCCTCTTCTTCTTCCTCTTCCTCTCTGAGATTTTCAATTGCTGGAGGTGGTCGAATTCGAGGGCGTTCTCTTAACCGCATCATAACCAATGGATTGATTGCAATCTTGGGTCCTTCTTTACGACCATTTGGAAGATACTGCCACCTTCCTGGATTGGTTTTCCTTGTACTCCACATACGATCACATTCAGTATGTGGGATCCAAGCTAGTGTATTGAATTTCTGTCGTAATTCAGTTCGAACTATTGTGAGTTGATGTGGTGTAAGTTGCCGAACCAAATCAAGATAGGTGTTGAAATATCGAGCCTTTCCAAAGTTTTGAAAAACATGTTTAGGAATGGTGCATGGAAAAAATCGGTTGAAATGTGTTGTCCACTCTTCAGCAGAAGAAACATGATATTGGACAGCCTCGAATGGTAGCTCCAAATGAAGATATAAATCTTCAGTGGCAAGTTGTTGTCGTAAGATTTGAGGAATGTTGGTCCAAGCACCCTCTGTATAGCTTCTTTTATTGGGTGATTCTTGAAGAATATCAAAGAACATTTGTTCCAGAATAATCTGAACTTCACTTTTCAAAGGATCATTGGCATCTTGTTGAATTTCAAAATTGTTACCAACATCAATGGCTTGTCGGTTTCCACCACCATGTTCTTGAAAGAAGTTGACATCGGCTCCATGAGGTTGTTGAGGATTAGGAAAAGGAAGTCCATCAAGTCGATGACCAATGGCAGGAAGAGGACGATCTGCTGGCCGAATAAGACGACATCCATGGTTTGATGTGTTGTGCGATTTGCAGTGCGCTCCTCATGAGGCTCTCGATGTCCTTTTTGAATGTCTCCAACACCAAGCATATGGCAAAGCTCATTCATTGTCCCAATTTCAAAAGCTTGAATAATGAACTGTGGATTGAATGTCTTGCCATATGGGATTCGATAGGCTTGAGTTCTTGAATCACATACAATGTCGCATATGAAGTATGTTCCTGCCTCATACATGAGTGGTGTTGTGATGGCATCTGGATCATCTGGATCATCGTTTTCATCCAACAAAACTTCAGGACAGGCCTTCTTGGCCAAACCAAGTGTCCGATAGCATGGTGTGCGATGAGCTCCATTGAGAATCCAAATGATGATTGCAGCCAAGGCAAGAGCATTTTCTGAGGAACAATTTTTGGCAGGTGTGTTATGGATATTGCTGATGATAGTATGAACAGCTGCAAGACGGATATATTTGAAGTACCTGCAAAATATAATTATTAATGAGCAAAGCTAAGAAATATTGAATTTAAATATGATTTACCACCAATATCGAGCTGGAATTTGAACCATTGTGGCATTCAATAAACGCCTCGGAAAATTGGTCAAGACTTGGTCGATGTGACTTAATGGGACCCGGACTTCAAGCCGTGCACATCCTTCTTGTGCCCTAGGTTGCTCATTATCTCCGGTGCAGGTGTGAAAGATATCACTTTGTTTGGTGAGATCATCCAGAAGCTTTCTCCTTGGTCTTTCATTCAGTAATTCTGTGGGCTTTCGAAGGGCGAAAATTCCCTGATGAAGTTGATATGATATTGCCTTTTCTGTTGTATATGCCTGAATATAGTGAATGATGTCCGAATGAGAACCTGGTGTCCAGCGAAATCCAGCGATGTCCTTGAGATGCATTTGATTGTCGACATAGTACCGCTTGCTTCTAGTCATAACTCTTCTGGGATCCTCTAGACCAGGCATGAGGTAACGAATCAGGGCCTCGTGACCTGAGGTACGCCAGGTGACGACTTGACCAGCAGTTCCAAATTCAACACCAACATCAACAAGCCATTGTTCTTGATTGATAGACTGCATATCAAGCACATTGAGGAGATCATGTAAAGCATGAACACGTTCATATGCAGCTGCATTGTTTGCATTGACGTTTTCTTCGTCATCATCGGGGCCTATATTGTGAGCTGTAGCAGCCTTCCAACCCCGTAATTCATGACCAAAGTATGCATCATGGAAATATGGACGAAGATTTTGCACGGCCGCTAAGTAGGATCTTGCAAAGTCTCCAAGTAAATGTGCTGAAATGTCCAGTGAACCTAGATGCAGTTGACCTGCTCGATCACAGCTCTGTTCGAGAGCAACCTGATAGGTTGGTGGCCAATGGGTTGCGAGATTAGGCATCATTTGAGTGATGATAGGATGCAGACAGCGATCATAGATAGCCTCAAGGTCTTGCGATGGTATCTTCCTTGTGTCGAATGCACAATACATCCTTGGAAAGAAAACACGAATTGCAGAGCGATTGGCAACCTTTCCCAATGCCAAGTTAGGAATGGAATGCATTGGCACATATATTGGTCGATTCTAAGAGTCGGCATGGTGAGCGAATATTGGTATTGGTGTATTGGTATGTTGAAATTAGATTGAAGAGAACAAACACACCTGATTGTCAAAAGCCACAGATGTGACATGGTTATTCGACTTGAGTGTATCCCTGAATGAAGGGATAGGCCACACAGTGAGAGGGACACTGTATGGGAGTGTCTTCGTAGTTCCTATCAAGGAATCATAGTCACGAGAGGCATTGATTTGATCGATATTGTGTAACCCTTGGATAGGATTGAGAGTGATGGAATGCTGATTGTTCAATTCCAAGCCACATCGACCGGCCAAGGTGAATTTGAGAAACTTGAGTTTATCATCATGATTGCCGTTTTGCAAGGCCATATAGTAGGGCACGGCTTCTTCTACGAACTCGGAGAGGGTAAGTTGGACTGGGTTAACCTCCCGGTCATCTGGGTATGCTCTGATCTGCATGATTAGAGGGTTTGATGTTGGTTGACAAATGAAGTGTAGGAAGAATGAGATGATAGTGGTAAGAAACAAAGAGAAGATTAGCCGAATGAGAGCAAAGAGTAGCTGATGTAATGCTGCCGGCAAGGAAGATGTAATATGAGATAATAGAACATCAATAAATCATTGAACAGCTTTGTATGATAGAAAAGTCTAAACCTGTTGGAAGGTGGTAAAGAGCATCCAACAAGTAAGACATAGGTAAGGAATTCTATAACCATCACAAGAGAGATTGCGGCCTGGACTGACTGGTGACAGCCAAAAATAAAATGGTTGAAGAACCTAAAATATCATCAGTACTAAAAGTTGTAAGAGTTGCGCATGACACAGGAACTTTCAGAAATATGGTACCAATGTCATGGATTGGGGACATCTCTGGTGCCAGTTTGCTGTTACCTGAAATTCTATTGGCAAATGTTAGAATAAGGGCATCCTGGACGCCCGCATGATGCAAGGTATGAAATATGATACTGACCAATTGATTGAAGACAGTTGGCTATCAATAAGGGCGTCCTGGACGCCCACATGATGCAAGGTATGAAATATGATATTGACTTACTGATTGGAGACAGTTGACTATCAATAAGGGCGTCCGGGACGCCTGCAGGATGCAGCAGACGAGACAGTACATACCCTGACGGATCAGGGGGGTCTTCGGCATCTGTAGCACGAGGAGGCGCGAGGGCGTCCTGGACGCCCATGTAGTGTAGCGGGCAAGAGAGTAGATACTCAGACAGATTGGAGGTGTGACGTGAAGTGGCATCAGCATAAGGCAGGACGAGGGCGTCTTGGATGCCCACATTGATGCACGGCATGGGACAGTACATACCTCAACGGACCGGGAGTGTCTTGGACACCTGTATATGTAGACCTGAGATGATGTATGCCGCATATGAGGAAAATAAATATAATACGTACTTAACAATCTATGCAGCAAAATTGGACCTTTGCAGACGTGCCGCGTGTGGGAGCGTCTCCGAGATTTCCACACAGTGGGATTACAGGGGAGACACAGGCAAGTAAATGACTGCGTCGAGGATGTGGAGGTAGGAGACATATCTATCATCGTTCTGGACGTGTGGAGGTGAGGCAGTCCTGGACGGCCTTCTGCAACTCAAATTGTGTATTTGTTGCAGATAATCTTCAGATTGTTGTACGCTATCATTAGTGTTGTGCCGGCCCGGCTCGGCTCAAAAGCCCCGGCTCGGGCTCGGCTTCATAGGGCTCAGGCTTGGGAAACCCTCAAGCCCAAGCCCTTAGTGACGGCCCGGTCAGGCCTGGGGCCCGGCTTCAGCACCATGGTATGGTATGCAGGAGCGACGACACGATGCGCACAAGTGTGTGCATTGTGTCGTCACTTTTGCATGCCAAGATACCATCCAGATACATAGGAGGAGGTGCCGGATGGATGACACAACGAGCAGCGCACGCTGCAACTCGAAACGAGTCGAAACGCGATTGCTAGCTGCAGAAGGTACGAGTCAGCGCGAACGGCGAAAGCGCATGATGGACGACGTACCTGGACCATCCATACCATCCAGGAACCACCCTAGATGGCCTATCGAGCCTGTGAACCCGCCGCGTCGACGAGGAAAGCTAAAATTCCATCCTAGACAATGAAATCAGTCAAAAGCGAGAAAATCGCACTTACCACTTCGGACGGTCGCGTGACGGCTATATCGGGCGAATCATATCGTTCTGATGCGT
This sequence comes from Neoboletus brunneissimus, assembly GCA_003316195.1. NCBI lineage: Eukaryota > Fungi > Basidiomycota > Agaricomycetes > Boletales > Boletaceae > Neoboletus > Neoboletus brunneissimus. The sequence goes on from QFEL01003721.1 coordinate 9,975, forward strand.
TGTATATGGTCCCTAGATGGCGCATAAGAAGTTTCAGGGCACGAAACATGAATGCCATGGCACAGGAGTCGAATTAAAGTCGAAAGTGAATAAAGTACAAGCACAGCGCTGTACCCGAGCCGCGACTTGCCTTATTTGGGCATCGCTCGAGCGTCATGGAACGTGCAGTCGGGAGGTTGCATCTGCCAGTAACGAAAGGATGTTGTAGTCCCTGCGAGGTGGGCGTCCAGGACGCCTATGTTGTGTTTTAGTTGTCCAGTACACCCATAGTGAACAAGCACCTCATCACGCAAACAAAGCACTCCAAATCCAACAGAATGTATTGTCGATGTACCAGCCAATAGTAAAAATGACACATAAGGCACACAGTGCACAGTGAGTGTAAGAGAAAAAAGGACATACTACAAAGCGGATGACAAAAGGATGTATGGGAAGAAAAAAGGGTTGGAAAGAACAAAACAAAAACGAGGGTAAAAACAGAGGTTGCGTGAGATGATAATAACCGTAGAAAGCATAGACGAGACTAGCTCGACGAAACCAACTGATCAAGCTCGACGATTACGCTTACCCGTGCCCCTAGCTTTGCCACCACAGCCGGGTTCTCCGGCTTTGAAACGACCCTGTCCACTGGGGATGAGTGGAACACCACCGATAGCATCAGTGTTGGTCGTTGGAGCGTTGGATGGACTGGCATGAGCAGGAGATGGGTTGTTCAGAGTGGAAGCGGTGTTGGGAGCCTTGGATGGACCAGCGCGAGTGGCAGGAACGTTCGGCGCGGAACCGGTCTTGGAAGGGTTGGATGGAGCAGCACGAGGCGCAGACGAGACGCTGGGAATGTGCCTGGTTGCGGTGGGATTGGGAAGACGATTGGGAACAGTTGGCGTCTGAGATGCGAGACCCGGTTTAACGACGGGCAAACTGACAACACCGGCCATCGGAGAATTCGGCAGGGAAGACAACTCGGTTAATGGAGATGAACCTGACCTTTGGGTAGAATCTGGGGCTAACTGGGGATGATTGCCATTGTCACCGCAAAGACTGAGTGCTGCGATGTTGTTGAGTTCGTCGGGATCCATTTGCCAGGTCGGATTGGCTAGCATCGCTTGGAGTAATGGATCGGTGAAGGGATCAAATGGTTCGGGAGCCTTGTTTGTGTCCATGGGGGGAGGAGCGGCGGGTGTGAGAGAACCAGACGTAGTTGACTGGACGGGTTGGGCGACTGTAGATGAACCAGGATTTGTGAAAGATGAAAAAGAAGGGCCTTGGGAAGACGGCGCGATATGCTCCTTGTTCTGGGTTCGAGACTTTTTTCCATTTCTGTTACGGTTCGACCTAGAATAGGGCGACCGTAAACCCGAAAGGTAGAGGCTCCTAAAGACGAGGTGGAGGTGAGGGGTTTGACGAGGTGGGGAACGCTGAGGGGGAGACACAAGGAGGGGGAACGAGGATCAATGGTCCGAAGTTCCGGTCGACTCAGGTCTAAGGCCTTGTTGTCGAGTTCAAAGAGTACGAAGAGGCTAGCCGGTCCAGTGACAGGCAAAGCCGGGTCGTGCAAAGGTGAGCTTCAAAGGGTAGATTCGGGAAGCTAAGCTATAGTACAGGGGTGCAGGCTAGTCGTTTAAATAGGGTACCCTACTGCGCACAGACCGAGTCAGGTATGGTAGGTATGGGGCAAAGGGGAGGAGGTGCACATGGTGTCCGAGCGGGGGTACTACAGCAAGGGCACGGAACGGGATGGAACGGAAGTAATAGTCGGAGATGAAGAGCGGAGATGAAAGGGGCGCTGCCCGGGGCGGAGGGGAAGAGTTCAAAAGAACCCGGGCTAGGCTGTGTGGTTTAAGGTTTTAATGAAAAGAAGTGTGACTGACCGTGACTGACGATCGTGTGAGATGTAAGAAGCATAGGTAAAGCTAAGGCGAACGGGGAAGAGAAGAAAAAGGTAGACGTAGGGGAGAATCGTAACAATTTCGGGGAGCACGTTGGGGTGATGTCGGGGATGTTGGGGCCGATCGCTTCGACGCAGGACGGGTAGGGGATTGAGGCGGTTGTACGCTCTTTACCCGAGTCTTCTTATTGCCCCACTTGTTGCGTCCTTGAGGGGGGTCGGCCATCTCCACATCCTCATCGCCCTGAATGACCTCATCCTCGGACTCCATTTCCGTCACGGTGGTGGAAGTACCAATCGCGCTGTCATTGCCATTGAATAACGCGACTAACACATATGTGAGCAAACAAAGAAGGTAGAATGAACGAATACGTACAAGTATCATCGTTCATTCCAATGAACGCGTTATGCAACATGCCTTTATCGAAGGCGATGTTATTCAGGAACACATCTGGAGTGCCGCGGGCTACGAGCCTGTAAAACCTGACGATTTTCTGCTGCGGGAACCTATAGATGTGACCTCTGAGTTGCTCGTCGTCGAGCGCCGACCACAAAGTGTCCTAGGGTAACAGTGAACACGATGACGGAAAATAAAAGGTGTACGTACGATGATAATCATAATATTTGCGCATGCCAGATTGAGACCGACAGCGCCGACGGTGGAAAGGATGAGCACGCGCGCGCCAGCCTGGGATGTCGACCTTCGAAACTCATTCAACACTTTCTTGCGCTTGACATGAGGAGTTTTCCCGTTGAACTCGACAGACTTGATACCATAGAGGGTTAAGATCTGAAAGATTGATATGTGTAAGTAACATTATGAGAAACACGATTCAACTTACATCTCGAATGGCCGCATTTGACGAAGGAAATGCCGAGAAAATGATGATCCGATCGCAATCGGTGTGCTGCTTGTCGTCAACCTCCGCAGATGAGTCGACTTCGATCGTCTTTGCATCTTCCAAGGCCTTGAGCGGGTGCGAATTGTCCTGCTTCAAATGATGCACGACGATCTTGGCCAAGGTATCGAGTTTCGTCGATGCCATCTCGTTAGTCCATTCATTGATCGACTTCGGGGGTTCCCATCGTTTCCCTGCGGACGGGTTCATGTGCGGATGGAGTAGTCCGCGCCGAAATTCGATGTAGAAATTCTAATAAATAGAGTTAGTAAGTTGAGGAGTCAAAGATACCGGAAAACAGAACAGTAGACAAAGAAAAGGGCGTCCTAGACGCCCTCACCGTGACGGGCATCTCATCTGGTGCTTGCGTGTGACATTTGTTCACTACACAGGATAGTGCAGTGCGCGTAACTATCACACGAGCAGTAGGAACAAAAAACGGGCATCCGAGATGCCCTCACAGTGACAGTGGTATACCGTCACATGTGCAAGTGAAGTAGGGCGTTGGACGGCCCAGGCAATGCACAGCTTGCATTAACCATCGCATAAATTGTAGAAAAAAAAAGGGTGTCCGAGACACCCTCATAGTGACGGGGATGCCATGTCGTCGCCAGTGCGGGTGAGATGGGCGTCCTGGATGCCCGCGCTGCACACGGCTTGCATAACATCACACGTGACATCACGATGATGCCACGTAGGGGCGGCCCGGACGCCCGTATCGAAGTGATGAAAACGCAATAAAATAATGAAAAAGACCAATATGATTAACTTTGACTCACCTTGCCGGCACCAGCAATTGTAGTGAGCGGTGTGTCCTTCACCATCTGGTTAGTCAGTTTGGACAATACTTCCTTCTCAGAGTCGCGCAATTCCATGAGCATGATATGCTCGCAATACGGCCTCATTCCAAAGATCGGTTGCTCCTTGTAATCGACCGAGTCCAGCGTCCTACGGATAACACGTTTGTCAAACGCATCTCGCAACCAGGGAATCCATTCCCGCAGCTTCGGCACCATCTCGGAAGCAGTCACTGTGTTGTGCTCCTCTTCCCCGGCGAGCAATCCACATAACTGGTCGGCAGCTGATTCCGACTCGCGCTCGGCTTTGCGGTCCTTCGCTTGCGCCCGATTGAGTTCTTTCTTCATCTCGTTGAATTTGTCCTTGTTAAAGAGTGACAGGATTCCTAGTAAGTGGCCCATGATCCACAGATCCTGTAGATGCGTTATACAGTAGGTTAGTAGTTGTACGAAATACAGAATAGAAAATATTACCTGTAACTTCGTCATAACGGGTGTGGCCGTCATGGCAATCATTAATGCAGACTGTTCCCATAAACTACACACAGCCATGTGGAGTTTGTTGAACTTGCGCGCCAAGTGCGCCTCGTCCATGATGAACAAACAAAATTTATGTCCAAAGACGGTCGTCGGCCCGATAGAAGACATGGACGACCCGGCGTCAACCTTGTCTTCCACGTGGTGCATGATTCAGGTGTATAATGCCGTGGAGTCGTCGATCAAAGCCTGGATTGGAGAGTCAGCGCAAGAAAGGTATATACATATGTAGGCAATACTCACACTGTTACGTTCCAACCGGGTAAGCTGGAGACGTAGACCTGGGAGCTTCTTCTAGTCGAGGAAGTCCTGACGGGGGCGCCAGACAACAGTAGAAGAAGATCAAAGCAGTGACATTGGGCGTAGGTGCAAAGTACAGGTGCTACAATGCAAGGGGGATACCCAGGTAAGGTCAAGATAGAGTACAAGTGTTCTAAGAGGTCCGGTATATAAGTAAACGAATCAAGAGGAGCCCGAATATGGGCCAAGGGTGTGGGCAAAGGGCAAGGCCGTCAAAAGGACGCGCAAGCTAAAGTGCCAGGTGTGAAGTAAGCGAGGGTAGGGCCGCGTAAGCGGGGCAAAGGGGAGACTACAGCATGACGTCAGTGGACGCATGACTAGGGTAAGGGTGCGCGTAGATAGCACCGTCGGTAAGGTAAATGAAAGGGGGCAAGGTGAATAAGAACGAAGAGAAAGCGTATGAGGGGACCAGGGGGAGATCCTGGGCAGATACATAGATAAACGATGGTGATGGGGAAGATCCCCAGATCTGACCGGTGAAGGTCCCAAAGGTGACGGGAGAGTAGGGCGTTCCTGGATAGACATGGGAACGGGTCTAAGGCGGAGAGAGGGACGGAGGAGGTAACTCGGAGTAGGGTGAGGACGGAAGACGAAGGGTCCGAGTGAAGTCTAGTCAAGAGACCAAGCAAGGGGTTCACATTGGAAACAGTGACGGCTTCCCTAGGCGAGGAGGGTCGAGGACTAGGGGCGGGGTACGGGTGTGTGGTCGGTTCTCACAGGTGTGAGACAGGGGTGAAGCCGAAAAAGGGATAGGGGCTAGGACGAGTTGTAACACACACTGTCCGTCGCCAATACAATCTGATGATGCGGCTTATGAAAGCCCTTTGTGAAAATGTTCTCCCACCATCGACGACATGTACTATGCTTTCCGACATAAGGAAATATGTTGAACGTGTTGCGCTTGAGAAATCGTTCGATCTCGCGTGTCCATTGGTTGTGTAGATTGACCGGGCAGACGATGATGAACGGAGCACTTGGGATATTACCTTCCTTATCCTGCCATCGTTTATTTGCTGTAATGCAATGAGTGAGTGGGTGGTAGATAATGCATAGGATTAGAAGATTGAGTGTGCGAGCACATACTGAATGCTCCAGGGAACTTCTTGTGCGCCTGGTGGTGCGAGTGGAAGTATGACAGACAGGCGATGAACCCTATGACCTGGAATGTCTTGCCGATCCCGACGCCGTCCATCAGGAGTACCGATTTACCTTCGAAAGCGCGCTCCAACATGCGATAAATCCCCACAAGCTGATGCCAGCGTGGTCATAAGGGTTCCCGGTTGCTTGACTCTGATGTGAGCCACTTCTCGCCTTCTTCTGTCCACGGATCGATGATGGCGTCAGGGTCAGTGAATTCATGGAAAAACGGGAGCCGTTTCTTTTCGTGCAGGCCAAGGTGGGTCCAGAGTTCATCTTCGGTCAATTTCGCCAAGTCCTCCGTGCCTTTGCTCCACGGAATCTCGATGGGGTTGCCATCAGGTAGCTCGACGGGGACATGGGCTTCCTGCGTATCGGTGTTCTCGAGCGCGGCTCGGATGAGCTGCCTGATCTCCTGGATGTCTTTCTCTGACGCCAGCTTTTGCAGCGCATTGCGAAGAATCTTGGGTAGCTCTAAATGTACATTCAATAGCTTAATGTTAGTTGCGTGATCAGAACGAAGTCACAGTCGCTTACTCTCAATTGCGTCTTTTTGCGTCTCGTCATTCTCCGCTGCGGCTAACATCGCCTCTAACGTCCGTTGCTGCGCTTGAAACTCCTCGATTGTCTTCGGGTCTTGGTAGCGGGAGAGTGTGGTAAGCAGTCAGCGCAGTCGGATGAGGTAGGACTTGATGTCCTTGATGGTCGGTGTGCCCTGCGAGATAACTAGAAAAACAATGTATTGATATCATAGATGAGTAGTCCAGAATTATCACGCACCTTCCCATTCCCTGCCAAGTGCCTGTTTCGTCTTCTCGACCGAGTTCAACTCCCGGGCGAGACCTTTACGATACTGGTTCCATGTCTGCACGATGATCGTGTCAATGAATTCTTTGACGGTGGGTTTCAAAAAGGCCATATCCTCCTCGTCAAACGCCGATTCGCCAAGTAGCAAGTGAGCCAGGGGCCGGGTAACCAAACCGGATACCTGCGAATCCTCGATGCTGGGAAGCTAGTGAAAAGTGTAGATCATTAGATTGTAATCAAGACCGCGAACGAATGAAGTAGACTAACTACGTACCTTCTTCGATTTGGAGCGGGCGAGAGCATGGTAAGGAGAACATTTGTATTCCACGAACAGATCGTCGATCTTCCTGTTGAGTTTCCAGCGCTTCTGCCAATGTTCGTTAATCCATTTGTTCCAAAATGTGCGCCCAGTGCTATCGTTGTCCGAAAAACCATGTGTCGAATAGTCGATTTGCGCCTGTTGGTCTGTTTTGGAACGAAGATTTTCCACGTACAACTTGACGCCTTGGGCGATCCGAGTGTTCCAGTTCGGAACATGGGGTGATGGAGCATCAGCAGCAGCATTGTCGGGCGTTTCCCATGGAGTTGCGAAGAACTCAGTGAGGCTTTGCCAGGTAGAACTAGTCCATGGGAGCTCTTCGGCGTTACCTAGAATAAGAATCGCTGTCCCAATAGAGAGCGAAGGCATGCAGACGGGTTCCTTGTGGTTGAATGAGGGAAATCAGTAGCGGGAAAAACTCTGCGGCAAGTCACCCTATTACCTTAAAACATGTCGGAACATGTGGTTGCTTACTTATCAGACGTGATCTGAATGTAGAGTATCGCGGTGTGTTTAATTGAAATGGAGTCGAATTCTAAGCTTGAATTGAACCGTTCTGGTCGTCCTCGACGCCCGTGCGTGGTACAGGGCATGATGGTTCGAATCTAGAATTGGGCTAGGGTGTTTAAATGAAAGTGATTAAATTGTTGCATGTGATTGAATCGTTCTGATCGTCCTCGATGCCCGTGGGTGGTACAGGGCTTCGATGATTTGACTTTAGAAACGAAACTCACGAAAACTTGCGGCGTTTCAGCAACGATTATTCAAATTCCAACATTAAATTTATTGTTCGCGTCGTCCTGGACGCCCATTGGTGAAGAGGGCAACATCAGTCTTGAAAATGTGAACTTCTTGAAATTCGACCTCGTTTTCCGGAACGACTCGGGCATCCAGGACACCGCTCGGTAGTGCAGCAACAAATGCTGTGCATCACAAATGGTATCCAAGTGACAGGCGGGCGTCGTGGACGCCCTTGCGCTTGCCGACGCGAAGTGTGTGCGAATTACGTGCGAACTGCGGTGTGGCGTGTGAGCCGCAGCAGCGGATGCATGCCCGTGCCACATGCAGGCGTCCCCAACGCCCGTGCCACATGCGGGTGTCCCCAACGCCCTTGCCCATCACCCCTGTCAGAGTGACTGATTCCATACGCGTATGTTCAAAAGGTGAGTAGCATAACTAATTTGGTGACTATCTGACAATCGTAGGTACAACTACGGAAACGAAAACCCCAAAGTGAGTGCTCTTTTTGTTGCTTTCTGATGCCTGTTTGCTCATCGAGATTTACAACATGTATTCTGTACGCCATCCTTACCTTTTCTGTGAGCATCATGCCCTCTCGATCACGCACTCAGTCTGCCCACCAGCAACACTGCTGCCGTTCTCTTTCCCAACGCCAACGGACATACCTTACAATTCCAACGGCCACCTCCTACCCTGCTCGATAATTCCCCCGTTGTCTGCACACTGTATTGGCTGTCCACGATGTTCACCACACCCTCACCCCCTGATTACGGCGCAAACAGCTTGCCCAACGGTGCTGCAGACCGCCTTTACCCTAACCCTTGCCAGCAATGACGCTATACCCCCCTCTCTTCGCACAGGGAAACGCAGGTTCAGAACACAACAGCAAGGTCCGGAGAATGCGCCGAGATGTGAGGCTAGGGTCAATTGAGGTAGGGCCTATCTATTATGATGCTAGATCTGCACATTTAATCCGCCGCGTTTTGTTGACCTGCGCGCTGCGCACCTTTTATCAATACCATGTTTTTTTTTGACCTCCCATGCTGCACACTCAGAGTCAGATGATAACTACCCCAACCTGTTCATAATACTGCATTGAAATATACAAATCATATATATTTACAAGTATACCATATATTGCACTTGTGACGATTGAGGAAGGTCTCAGAGATTAAGTAGAGAGTCTTGGCGAGCTTGTCCCAGTTGTCGGAAGCACCATTGGGGTCGAGGAATACAGTGAAGAGCTCCTTCTTGACGAGCCTTGTCATGTAACTTGCAAGCGTGCTCTTGAGTGCCGAAGGTTGTACACCAAGGAACCCGGGAATGAAAACACCCACATTACGAACAACAGCTATGTGCGATATGAAATCCATAAACCAACTTGCATGGACTAAAAAATGAGACGTACCTAATGATTCATAGAGTCCTTTGGCAATGCTCGCACGCTCTTCGATCCCAATGGTCCTCGCTTTGGAAAATACACAGAGCTTCAGTTCACCGACAAAGGGCGGTTGTGCGGTATCAAGTCACTTGACTACTATCTCGAGCGCAACTGGGTTGCGGCTGTGCCGTCTGGTGAACACAGCTGGAATCCCCATATTTTCCATTACCTGATGGCTGGCACATCGCCAGAAGAGTGTCACATCTACATCAGCAAAAATGTAAAAGTCTACCCTGGCCTATGTTGCATATATAGGACCAGTTGTACCCATCAACATCCCCCTGTAACATAGTACTATGTAGCATTGATAATTTCTACAGTGTACTACAGTAGCACACTGTTACATATGGGATAGCATTGACATAGCTTACTGTAGTCGCTCATTGTGACTCACCATTTAGTTTCGTGTGAGTTGTAGTCTGTGGTAGGCATCAGTCGAACCAAGCAAATGGGTGAAAAAAATTCCATTAAACAGTAGATGTAGTTGAGACATTGTGGTACTGTACTTAAACTCTGCATTGATCTCTTCGTGAACCAGGGGATTAGGCAGGGAGAGCCCCACTGCCGGCGGTGGGACCCCAGGTGTGCAGTGATGCACAACCGCATAACGGAGAACTATGGGTGTGCGGTTACACTGGTCAGTGCATGGGTGGCGAGCAGTGAGATGCAGGGCACTCACTTTGGTGCCAGTGTGATAGTAGGAGGCGGGGTTATGTACGTGGCACAGTGGGGCATGCCCCATATGTACTGGTGGTGCGTGTTCATTCTGGTCAGTGCCACAGTGCGCAAGTGGTGGGGCGAGCAGTACTCACCTAGCCTGGGCACGACCATGGTAGCAGATGCATAAGTGGTGGGATGTGCAGCCGCACGTGGTTGGCTGGTTGTGGGTGTTCATGCTGGTCAGTGCATGAGTAGCGAGCAGTTGGGTGGGTGGTACTCACCTGGGTGTATTCATGCTAGCGGATGCACGAGTGGTGAGATGTGCAGCTGCACGTGGTCACGCTGACAGTGGGTATTCGTGCTGACCATTGGATGAGTGGCGAGCGGTGAGGTGAGTAGTACTCACCTGGGTACAGTCATGCTGGGAGGTCACACAGCCTCCATTGCTCGCAGGGTGAGCACGACCATTGCATGACTCCATAGCACGAACCGCTCGGGCCACTGGCCAGGGCGGGCTAAGACTGTGTCAGCGCGTGAACAAACAGGTGAAGTTCAAGGGTTACCATATTGAGGGTGGTGTAAGAACCCGTGCTGTACCACCGAGTAGTGTAGCTGATCGCGCTGAAAGCAGAATGTCAGTGGATCGCTATTTGACTTGTGGTCAGCAAAAAAAATTGATGTGATGGACCGCACCATCCCTGAAATTTGGTGGTGGCAATGCTGGGGGCATTGCTGCAGGTTGAAGCGTTGACTAAGTGGAGGGAATTTTGCAAAGGGCGTGAGAGCGGCTGTTCAACAGAGAAGGAAAATGTAACCGACTCCGAGTTGCGTCGTGCCAACCCTAAAGTGGCACTGTGCACGGTCCTCATTGACATAGTGTAAGCCTGAGTTCCCACCCACACAGCCGCTGTTACCAATGCCCTCAGAGGCTCAGAGGCTCAGACCGGCGTAAAAATTGTGAGTATACGATGTCTGTCATCCTTCCCATGCTCATTGACACATCCCACAGTAAATTATATTTCTGCCTTGATGGCCGTATTACGCAGCTCAGTCCCCATGCAGCCGTTGTGCTCAACACTCTGGCCAGTGGCGAGATGACACCGATGAGCCAGCGTTCGCCCCTCGATCACCTTCACTGCTCTTTCCCTTCTCGCTCCCTCCCGTTTGTGCACAGTTTCGAATCCCCCCCTCACAACTTGACGACCTGGACTTTGGCCACTCGTGCCCGCGCCAACTGCAGATCATCCCATCACAGCGCCGTTCACTGGCACCCCTCGGTTTCCTTCACTACTTTTTCCCCTTCTCACTCCCTCCCATTTGTGCACAATTTCGAATCCCCCCCTCACAACCTGACGACTCGGACTTCGGCCGCTTGTGCCCACACCAACTGCAGATCATCCCATCACAGCGTTCACCCCTCGGCTGCGTTCACTATTCTTTCCCTTCTCACTCCCTCCCCGTTTGCCCACAGTTTCGAATCCCCCTCCCCTCACGACTCAGTAACTCAGACTTTGGCCGCTCGTGCCCATGCCAATTGCAGATCCATCACCCGTCTTCAAAGTTGTACACCTGTGACCTTACCAACAAGACCCACATATTTCAGCTTGCTGCTCGCCGATAATGCCTGCTACCACGGACAGCCCAAGATCAGTCCCTTATCATTACCTCGTCAAGACTCTCTACTTAGTAACCTCTGAGGCCTTTCTCAATCGTCACGAGTACGATACATAGTATACTTGTAAATATATATGATTCATATATTTCAATGCAGTATTATGAACAGGTTGGGGTAGTTATCATCTGACTCTGAGTGTGCAGCATGGGAGGTCAAAAAAAAACACGGTATTGATAAAAGGTGCGCAGCACACAGGTCAAAAAAATGCGGCGGATTAAATGCGCAGATCTAGCGTCATAATCTATACCCTACCTTGTACTTTCCTTGTGTCAATCGGTTATACAACAATATAAAATGGAGCAAAGCAGGTTCATCGCCGACCAGTACGGTGCAGATAATCCCTCAAATAGTCGGTAGGCGACCTGGGTTAACACTACCAGTTATTAAATGCCTGCCATCACACTTGGAGAATGGGAGTCCAAGACGCCCACTGCTGCGTGAGCTACATATGGTCACATGATTACTGAGAGCGTTATTAGAGAAAGGTGTAAATTGCTTACATGCATCTGGGATTTTGAATATACCACTATTGCCTTACAGTATGCTATATTAGTGACAAACTGAACGCTTGATCAACACACATGGGCATCCAGGACTCCCGGGTGTGTGGAGTATCAATCAGCACAACATGGAGTCCTGGATGCCCGTGCGGCTGCCAGCCAGCACGCGTAGGAGGCTGGTCTCTGGGGTGTCAGACCCAAGGGTTCGTACCTCTTCACTAGAGCGGTAGAGATCCTCCAGACTTGGGTCTGGTCTGTCGCCCAGGTGCCCGTCGTCAAATGCGGGGTTGTTGACTTCGTGAAGTGGAGGGCGACCACATGAACAGGGGAACATTTGCGACCTTGTTTGCGGATGAGGAAAACATTGGAGGCGTTAATAATGCTTATGGGCCCTAGTGATGCGCCCGGCCCGGCCTCAGGCCCCAAGCCGGGCCGAGCCGGGCTTTGCACTAGGGCTTGCGCACTGGCCTGCAGCTCGGCTTCACTTCTGGTA